>JAJOZX010013928.1:0-107763 GCA_023014485.1 Bathynomus jamesi | reverse complement strand
CGGGTAAACAATGATTAGCTAATTAATTAATTGAAAATGTGAAAATCATAGCGACCTCTTATTATGTACTGAATCGACAGATATTTTGCACAAAATCACTTCAGATCTAAAGGAATAAGAGCAGTCATGTGGAGAGCATTTCGAACTATTTTGAAAATTTAGCCCAAATTTTGGACCACCCTACTGGTTATGTATATATTTTTTCTTGATCAGTTAATTTTATTTAAAAAATGAGGAAGTTTATATATCGGTATAGTTACATAAACAAATAATGATGAGCTTCGTAGGTAAAATCTCCTGATTTGGAAACCATCTGATCTGGCAACCCTATTGCCAAATTTCTTTCAAACAATTATTTCCATTCATCACTCTGGTTTACATATTACTAAGGAAACAATGAATAATTAAATATAAATTAAAAAGGGGATATATATATATATTAACAAGGGGGATGTTAATGAAGTGAATAAAAAATGGTCTTGTAAAAACTAAAAAAACCTTCAGACGTGATGAGTGTTCATAGTATTGGCAAGCCTGTCATCCTGAACGAACTGAAGTTTCAATGTAAGGGGTTCCAAAAAACCTTAGCCCCCCCATTTGCAGCTTACATGTTTACTTATATCGAAATAGTTTTTAGTGATTATAAAAATATATAAAATTCTTTATTTATTGTAGGTATTAAAATTACTCTAGCTGATAAAGTGATAATATAATGGCTTCTCAATTAATTGGTGATTCGGAGAGGCAACGTGTGATAGATCGCATACGAGCAATAACATTTCGGGAAGCTCGTGATGCTGGAGCCACCTTTATAACACGTTCATGGGTTGCCAAAAAGTTGCGAAGAAGTGAGGACTTCGTCAAAAGAAATTGGAATAAAACTTTGGATGAATGTGAAATGGATACAACCAAATCTGGGCGCCCAAATTTGCCACTCTCTCGGGAAACAAAGGACATCATTGAAAGCGGTACGCGTAAGCGAAAAAACAGCTGTGGTAAACTTTCTAGAGTGATCGAAGTGTTGAGAGGAAAGATCATTAGTGGTGAGATCATTCGAGTGTACCGTCATAGGCAAGGTTTAAAGCCTTGGCATGAACTTCCAAAGCCAAGAAAAACTCAACTTAACATCGATGACAGAATGTGGTTTGCCCATTATCTTGAAGATTGGGATGTGGATGATTTCATGCATTTAGCTATCTCCGATGAATTTTTTGTTTACGTAACACGTCGGCCTAACTACCAAAATGATCGAGTGTGGGCCACAACACCAGATGAAATCGATGACAATGAACATTATCGCGAATTATTGAAAAGTCCAGACTGTGTTGGTGTGTTTGTTTTGTTCACTGCAAAGAAGATTATGTGGGTGCTGAAGCCAAATGGTCAAAGTTGGGATGGACAGTATTTTCGTGATATTATTCTATCCCAGCATGTCATTCCTTTTCTAAGAAACCCAAACAATGTTATGGATGTCGATCAGGTCACACTTCTGCACGATAAGGCCCCCTGCTTTAAGGCATTAGCCACTCAACAGTTGTTGCGGAACGATGAGATCGATTTCTTTGGAAATGAAGAATGTCCAGGAAATTCTCCTGACCTGAACGTCTGTGAACACATTGGATCAGTTATAAAGGACAAGGTTGAATGTCTCTTGTTTCAAGAACCTGCAGCAAATCGATTTTCGAAGGATACAATAACGCAACACATTGAAACTGTTTTAGCAAATTTGCGTAACGATCAAGATCTATTCATGCCACTTTTGGCAAGCTACCCAAAGCGAATTCAGGCTGTCTTGGAAGCCAATGGCGGGAACACCAAGTTTTAATTGTTTCTCATTAAATGCAAGATTAAATTCTCTTTTGTAAGGTATGTTTAGTTTTACTGTACCTCTAATGGTTTAGGCCATGGGCGGGGGGGGCTAAGGTTTATTGGAGCACCGTATAAAAATAGAGCCGTTGGGAGGCATTATTGCCCTTTAATGCGTAGGCATTATTTATTTATTTACATTTAATATTGAACATAGATTCAGATATTATTTTGTGTTATAACAAAGAGCAAAAACCTGATATATATATATATATATCAGTGGCGTGCGGTGATTTTTCGTCAAGGGGAAGCAATTCAAGCAAAAACAACAAAGATTATATAAAATAATATTTCTCTCAGTGACTGGTTATTACTATATCAATGTTGCTGATCTAGAAATAGCATTTGCTCCGGATACAACAATGCCATACCAGTAGTATCCATTCAGCTGTCGTCCATTTGCCAATTGGAAGATATTCTAAGCAGTGACGTATGAAACCTACCGATACCCATCAATCTGGTAATGTTATAATGTTATTAAAATTTAATATGCATCAAAACATTGATTTTCATTCATAAATCGCGCCTATATATATATATATATATATATATATATATATATATATACATATATATATATATATCAGTGGCGTGCGGTCCATGGAAGCAAGGGAAGCAATGCTTCCCTATTCAAAGAAAGAAGAAAATGCTGTATTATACTTTAAAGTTTAAACAGTTCAATATGTGTTAATAATTTGTACAAAATCATTTTATTATACTATTTATAGCATTTGATTGGTAATCAGGTGGATACATAGTATATACATTGGTTGTCGTTCGTGCAAAAACCTTTAAGAAAGCCGACGCAAAAAATCTCGAGTTGGACAACAATTGACGAAATGCATCCTTTTTCCCAATGACTTTCGCTTTTTTTTTACTGTTACAAATTGTTTCTTTCCATTCTAAAAACTCATTTAATGTTTAATAATGTAGTATTTATTGAATACAACAAGTTTCATATATAGTTTTTCTACTAAAAAATTCCATGGCCATGTTAAGCGAAGAAGAATATATATCACATGAAACACAAAATTTGTCCATGAGTTAAAACTATTATTTTCTGATTTTTTAGGGCATAAATAAGTAAAAATGAGCAGTCACCAAGTTCAGACTTCGGTTCTGAGTTCATGAGATCGATTTATTGATTTTTTGCCATTTTTGCTTATTAATTTAAGGGTTTTTCACACTATCTGCTTTTAAATCAAATGAATCCTGTTAAGTATAATTTTAATTGATGTTAACACAATTATTATGATAAATCAATGATGAAAAATGAAGTTCTCCAGGCCCCGTCTTTAGAAATGAAAATAAAAAGAAGGAAACGAGTAGGGAATAATTATGTATTATAATATGTTAATACACAGACAGTGATACAGTGCAGTGATGCAGAGCGTTGATAAAGAGTATTGCTACGGAGAATTGATACAGAATTGATACAGATATAGTCCCCCATCATACTTTCATTGTACTGTCCCTTGTAGCGTTCCTCGAAAGAGCTGACATTCTGGTGAAATCTTTCACCTTGTTCTTCTGAGTAGTCTCCCATGTTTTCTTTGAACTCATCAAGGTGGGCGTGTAGTACGTGCAGTTTCAGCGACATCCGGCAGCCCATGCTCCGGTACGTGTCCACAAGTTCGTCAACGATTTCCCTGTAGTTCTCTGCCTTGTGGTTTCCGAGGAAACCTTTGACTAGAGAAACGAAGCTTGTCCAAGCTGCCCGCTCAACCTCAGACAGCTTCTCAGGAAAGCTGTCGGAGTCAATAAGTCGCTTCACCTGAGGGCCCACAAATACTCCTGCTTTGATCTTCGCCTCCGACAACTTCGGGAACAGCTCCTGGATGTGCTTCAAGGCCTCACCCTCTGGATCCAGCTGTTTAACAAACTGCTTAATGATGCCCAATTTGATGTGCAGGGGTGGCATCAGCACTTTTGTTGGCTCCACCAGCGGCTCTTGCTTCACGTTATGGGCCCCAACCTCATAGCCGGTCTTGAGGGGCCAGTTCCTCTTCTCGTAGTGAAGGGCTGTATTTCGGCTATCCCAGAGGCACAGATAGCAAGGGAACTTGGTGAAGCCTCCCTGAAGCCCCATCAAGAAGGCCACCATCTTGAAATCGCCAATGACCTCCCAGTTGAATTGGTCGTACTTCAGTGCATTCAGCAGGATTTTGACGTTCTGGTACTCTTCTTTCATGTGCACTGAATGAGCCAAAAGAATCGAGGGCCACTGATTTGTGTTGTGCAGTAAAACAGCCTTGAGGCGTTTAGATGAACTGTCGATGAAGAGCCGCCAGTCAGAGGTGTTGCAGGGAATGCCCACAGCGTCGAAGAGTCCTCTGATGTCATGGCAGTAGCACAACTCATCTCTAAGAGTGAAGAACACTGAAAAGCCGCGATGCCGCTTCCTCTGGGAAGTAATTCGAACGCTGTCGTCCAGTAAGTCCCACTGCTTCAGTCTGAAAATGAGCAGCTCGGCGTTGGACTTTGTCAAGGCCATTTCCCTGATGAGGTCGTTGATGTCCTCTTGGTTGGGGTAGTAGGGGCACCTTTCACCGGCCACCCGGCGTCGACGGCGCGCAGCAGATGACGCACCTTGCTCCTCCTCGGAATCATCATAGCTTGCTTCTTCTGCTGGACAAGATTGATCTCTCAAGGGAGGCTGTGGCACAGGTAGGTCCGTCGCGTTATGGGGAACAGGTGCAATAGATGACGGAATGTCAGGGTACTCAATGGGAGGCGCATTCTTCCCCTTTCTTCGTTTTGTTGGGTCCACCATACAGAAATAGCAGTCCGTGAGATGGTCTGAGGGCTCACGCCAGACACGGGGGATAGCGAAACGCATTGCCCTCTTCTCTCCTCTAAACCAACCTTCAAGAGTGCGGCGGCAGTAGTCACAGATGACATGTGGTGCCCAGCGTTTGTCTTGGTCACCGACTGGCATTCCGAAGTAGGCATGATAGGCTTCCTTTGCACGGGTGCAACTGTCCAAGCAGTGTTTTTTAGCCGTCTTTGCGAAGAACTCGCCGCACACGTAGCAGAAGGAATCCGCTGGGTATTTGCAACCACGAGCAGCCATAACAGTAACTTCGTCACACGTCACACGTCTGAAAAAGTAAAAATAATGGATTAATTTAACCCTATATGGACATAATTCTTATTTTTGTCTTAAATTTTTTTTTACCTATATTAAACATTCATTTAGAGTACTTTGAACATAAATATGTGATTTTTAATGTAATATATATATATATAATAATATATATATAAATAATATATATATATAATATATATAATAATATATATAATATATATATAATGTAATATACTGTATATAATACAAATTGGACAACCTTATACCACGTGGCAAAGAAGGCATGGATGTCAGAGCCATCAATATTGTTACGTTTCAATAAAATATTCTAGTGCTCAGTTTATCAGAATTGTTTTATATTACTTCAGCCACTCTAACAACATATATTGAGCAATAAAAAATTATTCAACTTACCTTTAATCAAATAAAGTGATAAAAAATGAAAAACGAACTGCGTAACCATACACTTTTACTTCTACTGACGCACTAACTTATTTTTTTCATTAAAGCTCGGTTTTCTGCAGTAGGAGTTGCCAATTCGTGATATAAACTCCTTGAACCGTTACAAATTTGACGATATCGTCATTTAAGTTAAAATGTACTTGTTTCGGTAAATATATAGTAAATTTTGAAGCGTTTACAGATCTGTCGCAGATGTCCATATAGGGTTAAAAAATAATAATATTCTTATTTCAACAAAATCGATGTACTGACAACAAACCCGAAGTTTAAAATCACTGACAGCTTTTTTCCAGTGATTTGAAGCATAATGAATCAGAAAATAAAGGTTATTGCCCAGAAACAAAGAAAAAAATTTTTTTGTTACACGGTGTATTTATCGTTATTTTATCCTTCCCTATGTCAAAAAGGAAGCAATTTAGAAATCGCTGTCCAGATCTTATAGTTAATTTTCTTGAAATACCTGGCAACTTTACGTGGTGTCTGCTGTCATTCTCTCATTTAAAGCGAATACGTAACTACGCTAGAAATGCGCAAGGGTAAGAAAGGCTTGCAAGTTTAGCTTTAATCTCAATTGAGAAAAAGCTTCTTAAGGATATGAAAACCGGTGCCTTTTACGAAGAAATAATAGATATATTTAATAAAAAAGAAAGAAGAATAGAATTAACCTATAAGTAAAGTAAGTAGATGATTATATGTGTTTTGTTTTTATTATATACGAGTATTTTAAAGTTTTATTTTTATTTAGAAACGAAGAATGTTTTGCATTGAGGGAGCATTATAAACGCATAAAACACTGGTCTACAGCCAAAATGCTTCGGAAATAAAAGTACTCAATCTTTACTAATTTTGGGTCACTGAATACGAAAATGATGCCTAAAATTGCCAACTAGCTCCATTTATAAAGATATCAGGCAACCCTGCACCCTACTAACTGGACTGCATCTGTCGCGTAATACTGTAGACGCCTGTGACACATCGACGCATGGACTCTACTGCGCATGCGCGTAGTTATATTTTTTATTTTAATAAATTAATGTAAATATATACATATATATATACAATAAAATGTAATTTTAAATTTATCTATTACATTATGTATTTGTAAATTATTTATTAAGAAATAGATTGGATCATTTTAACATATTGCTTCCCATAATGTTTTTGATATTAATATAAATGGAATACTAACCTAACTTAACCTTACCTAATTTAAAATTATTAAAATGCAATGTAATTGCATTAATTTATTAAAATAACAAAAATAAATAACTACGCGCATGCGCAGTAGAGTCAAGGCGTCGCTGTGTCTCAGGCGTCTACATATTACGCCACAGCATCAGTTCATTCGCGGAAGTCATACAGTGCACCCTTGTCAAACTCTTTTTAGTGTTTGCTTTTGAAACTGAATTTTTTTTCAGCCTAATTTGAACAAAGATGCCTCGTAATTGCGTGAACAGTGTAGATAACTTCTGTTATGTTTGTGGAGAATTGACTTTTGTATCACAAAAGCGTGCTATAACCGCCGTGATTAAGAAAGCCTATCACCTTTATTTTGGCTGTAAGATTGGAGATCAGGACAAGAGCTGGGCCCCACACATATGCTGCAATACTTGTGCAACAAACCTTCGCCAGTGGTTGAATCGGAAAAGGAAATCTATGCCTTTTGCAGTGCCAATGGTGTGGAGGGAACCAACAGATCATGTCAGCAATTGTTACTTCTGCATGGTGCCTCCAGTCAAGAAAGGTATTTGCAAGAAGAAAAAGTGGATTTTACAATATCCGAATATACCCTCTGCTATACGCCCGGTACCTCACGGCGAAGGACTACCCGTTCCTGAGCCCCAACACTCATTCTCCCAGGAGTCAGAGGACGAGGAGAATGAAGGAATCTGCGAAACTTGTGAGCCTTCAACTTCACAAGACCCTGAATTTGTTTATAACTTGACATCTTCTAAACCGCACATGATAACTCAGAATGAATTAAACGACCTTATCAGAGATTTAGAACTGGCAAAGAGTAAGGCAGAGCTGTTGGGCTCCAGATTGCAGCAGTGGAATCTCCTCTCTGAAAATGTTAGAGTAAGTTTCGTGACCATCCAAAAGATTTTGTCCCATTCTTCATCATGGAAGGTGACCTTGTAGCTTGCAACGACATCGATGGTCTGATGGCAGCTCTCAACATTATTCACAATCCTGATGAGTGGAGACTGTTCATTGATTCATCGAAGTTGAGTCTAAAAGCTGTTTTGTTGCATGTTGGCAACGTATTGCCATCAATTCCAGTTGGTCATGCAGTCCACATTAAGGAAACATATGCCAACATGAGACTGCAACTTATAGAACTGCATAAACTATGACAAACATCTGTGGCAGGTTTGTGGTGAATTCAAAGTTGTAGATAGATCTTCGACTGCAGTCGGGCTACACTAAGTATTGCTGTTTTCTGTGTGAATGGGATAGTCGGGCTAGGACTTTTCATTACATCAAGAAGGATTGGCCGGGCATATTAAATATAACATCTTCGTAACTAATACAGTTTTGCCGGCATTTTCTCTAACTCTGCGAGGCTTATGCTAAATCTGGCGAGGCACAAATCTGCGAGGCTGCCAGGAGATGATTTTTGTATTTATGACGTAAATTAACCGCTACGCTAAACGTAATGAATTTTTAATGACGTTTCCGGTGATATAAATGACTTAGTGACGTCATCCGGTCGGTGATAAAAATGATTATGATGTAATATTCGAGCAGATATAAATAGATTGAAGGGTTCAATGACCGGAAATGTGTTCTATTTTTAGTAACAAACTATTACTGATGCGTGGCGAGCAACAGGGTAATACTAAGCCTGTTGCTCGAATCCGTTAGTGACGTAACAACTCTATTTATGACGTAGTAAGTAGTAAGGCCGTTAGAACTCTAAATGCACGACGACAGAGATACGAGGTCTTTACAGGGGCTCCGCCCCCGTACCCCCGAGACCTAAATTATACAGGAAAAAATAAGTTGTGCCCATCATGCCTGGGTAGCTGAAACGGTAAAAAAACTAATGTAAAGGATAGTAACTCACAATTTTCAGTACATATTATTATTAGACACCAACAAAATCTTTAAGAACAACATAATAAGTAGTTTTAATATAAATATCAGGGTAAACATTATAATCACCTACAGGGATATCATTATTAATAATAAATTGACCAAACTGTACAGCTGTATCTTCAGTTGAAAACCAAGGTTGTTTACGATTAAAAATTGTCGCCTTACTACCATAAGCAAGTATTTGATAATTAATACCTAGCTTAGCATATCTACTAAATTTCTTCCAAGGTAAGTGAGTACGAGTACGAGGATTCTCCTTCATTCCCGCGAGATTATAAGATAAGTCAGGATTATTATTGAACAAAGTAAAATAGCAAGGAGCGTTAACAGAATACAACCCATGTTGTTGGGGATTTTCACGAAACACTTGGCTAGTAACATTAGTACGGGGATAAAAATCATATTTAACAGCAAAAATACGATAAAATCGCCATGATTTAAAAGCACATAATCTATCGGCACTAAAATTATAAAGGGTAATCATTAAAACTTCAGGTTCATGATTCTTGTCACCTCCAGAAACCTGAGTAGAAATCAACTTAAGCATTTGCAGGTTCCCGGGCCTTGTTCTCCTTCTTCTCCTCCAAACATGACGGCTGGGACGGCTATGGACTCGGCGGGTAGGTTTCCGACGAAATCCAAAACGCTTTCTTAGCCTGCGATACGTAGTTGTGGTCCAAATTAATAACGCGCCAACGATCCACCGAGAGAGCACTTCTGTCCGGAGCAAAGTTTGCGAGCACAATTACGGGGACGGGGGTGAACATCCGCTTATATCCCCCGTACAAGGAGATGGTGAAACAATCTTTTAAAGAGAGATCCAAATGACCATCTATTGTGGACAATCCTGATTTCGCTTAGCTGTTCATTGATTCATCGAAGTTGAGTCTAAAAGTTTTGTTGCATGTTGGCAACGTATTGCCATCAATTCCAGTTGGTCATGCAGTCCACATGAAGGAAACATATGACAACATGAGACTGCAACTTTTTGAACTGCATAAACTATGACAAACATCAGTGGCAGGTTTGTGGTGACTTGAAAGTTGTTGCTATCGTGCTTGGACTGCAGCCGGGCTACACTAAGTATTGCTGTTTTCTGTGTGAATGGAATAGTCGGGCTAGGACTTCTCATTACATCAAGAAGGAGTGGTCATTCCGACACTCATTGGAACCTGGAACAAAAAATGTTCAGTATCCTCCACTTGTAGAATCGAGCAAGATTTTGTTACCACTCTTACACATCAAAGTGGGCGTCATGAAAAATTTTGTTAAGGCTATGGATAAAACGGAGGCAGCTTTTAAGTATCTCGGTGGTAAATTCCCAAAGCTCAGTGAAGCAAAAATCAAGGAGGGTGTATGTGTTGGTCCACAGATCCGCGAGCTTCTTAGAGATGAGGAGTTCGACCGTATCCTAGGTGGTGAGGAGAAGACAGCGTGGAATGCTTTCCGGTTAGTAGCAACCAATTTTCTCGGAAATACCAAAGCTGACAATTACAGGGAGCTGGTGGAAAACCTGCTGTTGCCCTATCAAAAAATGGGCTGCAATATGTCTTTAAAGATACATTTCCTCCATTCGCACCTGGAATTTTTTCCGGCCAACTGCGGAGCAGTCAGCGATGAACATGGTGAACGTTCCCACCAGGATATCTCAGCGATGGAGAAACGCTACCAGGGGAAATGGAGTCCATCATTGTTAGCAGACTACTGCTGGACAATAACAGGAGATGCTCCAGAAGTTCAATACAAGAGACAAGCAAAGAAGCGACGGGTTGAATCAATATAAGTGACTGCATTATACAGGTATGTTACTAATATATGGTATACATATACGCAAAATGTGTAACATAAATTTTCTTGGAAACTGTAGCCAATCGACTGTTTTTATGGTCATATTCGTTTTCAGCACCCCAAAATCCATAATAGGAAAGGTGTCTTGCCTGCATGGACTGGTACTGCATTATTAAATTGTATGGTGAGAGAATTAATATAATTGATTCGAAAAATAAAATGGTCATTTTCTTCCGAGTTGTTTATTCATACTGTATGTTTTGAATAGTGACTTGGACATATAATAAGTTTGCTTGTTATGTACACAAAAAACATTCATAATAAAATACTGAGTAAACACGGGGGCCCATATATCAATCCTTCCCCGGAGCCCGTGGCAGCTCTCGGCAGTCCTGCCACCAACTACTTGTCTAGTGCGAGGGATGCAATTGTTTCTGCTGAACTAACACCTGAATTCTGGGTTCAGTTTCGCTCAAGGCGCGGCGTAAATCGCCTTCAATATGTAGTCGATTTCGCAGTTTGTTCTTTATGACCGTCATTGCTGAGAAGCCTGCCTCGCAACGATAACTTGTCGCAAAAGGAGCCAGTACTTTCTTTGCCTCTTCAGCAAGCAAAGGATACTCCCCATCCACAGATGATATTGTTGGCATAATCATCAAATGTTTTACATATGCAAGGTCGCAACATCTTCACTATAGCAGCTCTATCAAGGATCATTACTTCAGCTGGTGGTGTTTCCGTTTGAAATGTTTGAAGTTCTTCTAGGCAAGTTGCGAGATCCAACTTTGTTCCTGTTACTCTGATTTCCCCATTTTCAGAGAGTGATGGTGGAGAGGACTGGTTCTCATGCATGAAGAAAGTCTCCAGGTTTCCATGTCGAGTCTTGGCACCTATATACAATCGTGAAAATAGGGAGCAATCTGTCTTGAAGGACTGGAGTTTTGTTTTGATAGATCTCCTTTCAGGTCGGCTGCTGAACAAAGACAGTTTATTCCGTGTGATTACATCAAATACAGATTTACGCATTGTTACTAGGCGGTCATTGACACTGCTGACCGAACTGTTCGATCTTCCTCACGATATTTACCACAGCTGGGTTTGCGATGTCACGGGTGTCAAGCACTAATAGCCATAATTCCACCAAGCCATAATTCCAAATAAAAGCGAGGGAAATGTCACTGAGTAACATTAAAGACACTAACACACCAGAAGACCAACTCTAACTGAACCTGGCGTCGCGTGGAGGAACACGTGGGGCACAGTTAGCCAATCAGAACGTCGCGTCACCAAAACGACGCTAAGCATGACGCAACGTGTCTCTTATGTTTTGGCAAGTGCCGAAATTTTTCCTCTCATTTCAACATTGACGAAACTTGTCAATTATGCGAAATTCCAAATTATCGAATGCCGATATAGGGGTAGGGGGGGTTGTTAATCCTAAATTTTGCTCGGGACAAGCGTAAAATTTGGAGACACCATTTCAAAGCACGATTTTATATTTAAATTTTTTTTCCGAAACCTCTTACCCCCTTGTACACCCCGCTGAAGGATACATAGTATGTGTATTTTCTGTTTTTCTGCTATATTATCGATATTTATTCCCAGATGTGCTTTGTAATGTCCTTTATAGGGTTTTCAGGGTCGCAGAACACGAATACGCATTCGTAATGGAACTTTGAAAAATCATTATGGCGGAAATCCAAGGTGGCGGTCAAAATCACAAATTTTTGGGCATTTGAAAGTGAAATGTTGATGGAAATACTAAAACATCCATTATACTATATCCAATTGGGGGTTTGCGACAACAGTGAACAGAATTATGCAGTTGACAAGGTATTTGTGAGAACTAACACAGTTAAATCATGAACTTTTAACCGATCTGAGACCACCAAGGACAATAAGGAGAGTGCTAAGTGCACAAAGGCCGATTTCAAGATGATTTTCACACATTCTATATTGGTATAAAGATCATAGTATATTACCATACACGCATATTGTTCATTTCAGTAATGTGTCTACTGCATGGTTAAACTCACTGATTGTGACCTGAGTTTTACAGCTGACATTGCTGAGATAAAGCTTCAAATTAGTGGCATACGTCGAGAGGGGCAATTTTCTGTAGTCCTTCATTAGGCAAAATATATCACTAGTCTTTGGCACAGAAAGAGCGATATCTCGTGCATATCTGACTTCGAGATAAAGACGGGTCAGCTTCTGCGATTCGTCCACATTTGATTCTTCGAGATAATTATCCACTTGCTCACTAGCCGTGAATGGCCCTCCTAGTCTTTTTAATTCTTCCAGGTCTCTATTTCTCTTGCGGTCTACAGCGACACTCGCAATCTCTTTAGTCTGTAATCCTCGCTTCTGTAATTGTTCTTGTCGTACGCTCCACTCTCTCATTATTTCCGGAATTTTTGCAGTTCCAATTTTCCTATAGTCTTTAAAAGACCCTGTTGGTTGTTTTTGAATCAACGCAAGAGATTTAGCTTTGACCTACGCTGCTGACGCGCACGCGAGTTGCTTGGCGCCTCTTCTGCCGAGTTCATAGTTGATGAACCCTACACTCCGCTTAGAGTCCAAGTTGTGAATTGGCGCCTTGTCCAGTTTTTCACAGTCCATTTTTGAGAGAGCATGTTCCGTTGATTCGTCAAATTCTCCGAATCCAAAAATATCTCCCTTTTGTTTCTGAAATCCTTCAGCAAGCTTTGGCACTATCGTACCCAAAACCTTTGTGACTTCAGTACTCATTTGGAGAGCTGTAGTTTTGATAACATTGCAAATATCATCGTCATATCGTGTTTGTTGGAATCTTTCAACAGACACAAACTCAAATGCCGGTGTATCCAGTTCCAACAGTTTAACGGATCAGTAGAAACGAGGTCTTGGTATAACTGTTGGAATGCTGGAATTAGCTTTGAATAATTTGTACTGGTCGATATCGTCAGTGAAAGGAACGGCTCCACTAAATGAAGTTCAATGAGAGCTCCAGCCGTGTACACAACTCTCAAGAAGTCCAGATCCAGGAAACATCGTGCGATGCAGGCCAATTGGTTCGTCACATGCTCAAATTTTCCGAGAAATGTTCCCACATTGTCAATGTGATATAAGGTTATGGCACATGTCAACGTCAATCTGTTGAAACGTTTATCTTTTAGACTGACAGATTTGTTTCGCTTCGGCGCGATATGAGCGTCGAAATTGTTGGCTTTATTCCACGGTTTGTGGTCAAAGTCATGATTTATCAATCTGGTTATACAGTCCACTCCACTCCAGTCCAGTCCAGTCCACTCGAGGATGAAGTTCTGGCATTGACGAGAAAGTTGGAATATATTTTATCTCGCCCATGGCATTTTCTATTTCGGTCCATTTTTAGTGATCACTCGATTGAACATGAGAGTTGGGTGGACATTGCAAAACAAATGATCCGGGGCATGTTCTGATTCTAGCTTCTCAGCCACCATTTGTTCGACAGAGAGATTATGGGATGTCTGATCAGTGATTACAAAGTCTATCTTTTCAAACAGTTCCTTCGAACTAACTCCGCTCGCTGCTTCCAGTATGTTCAACATGGCAACTTTCAAATCCGCCAAGTTTTCTCTATTTTCCGTAGCAATCGGAAATGTCGGGAGAGGTCGGTATTTTCCATTTACCGTCATTCCCTGCACCGAGAAAGAACCAGCTCCCTGTTTTTTTCGAACCATCAACAGAATAGGTAACTACCGACTTTTGATCTGAATGCATGATCTCTTTCGCAATTTCATGCAATGCTAGCGCTTCAATGCTCTTTCCGGCTTGTCGAATATTGCTAGACTATGGTAGAGCGTCCAGGTCTACTAAGTCTGGCGATTCGTCATGAAATTTCCATTTCCGACCAAATAGTTTATTGCCAACAATCACTACAGCTCCCGCAGCTTGACTATCTGACATGTGATGAGAACTTTTGAGCTGGTCCATTGCTTCGTAAACCTCGGGCCTTACTTTTCTGACACTTTCTCTTATGTGCTGGTACTTTGGCGGAAACTCATCCTTTTCAATTTTTTTTTGTCTAGGGGACAGTTTACGACGCTTCCGACCCGTAGACGTGGAAGGCTCATCTGATTCTGATGTGCTAATTTGGAAGTCACTATGATTCGAATCATCCTCAGATAGTTCACTGAAGCCTTCAGCTGAAGCCATTTCTTTATTCCTCACTCTTTCCATCTCTGCTTCCTCTCTCATTCGCGCCAAACTCTGCAGATCTCTCTTCCTGCCTTTCATGGTCTTATTCCATTTTCTATCGACAAAACTCTCGCAAAACATTTTTCTATCATGTCTTTGGTCTTCCAGAAAGTCCCATTCTTCTTGAGTCATTTTCACACCATAAAAATTTTCTAAGCGTTTCCTTACTTCACCGTCCGCGCAGAAGATATCAAAAAGTTCTTTTACTTTATCGTTGAAATCTTCGACTTTTTTGTAATAGTTGTCGTTTCAGCGGTTTTTTGTGGTCTGAACTAATTTGATGAATCTTTCATACAGTTTCAAAATTTTCAGTTTCATGCGTTTAGTGGCCACTGTGTATATATATTACAAAAAATCCAGTGTTCTTGAAGGACATCCGCAAGAATTCCGGCTGCAACTTCCTTTGACCTCAGTTTTACCGGTTCTATCCGGTCGAAGTAAGTACAACATGTTTTTCAAAATGACCTTTTTTTGTTGGAAGCAAGCCATTTGAAAAGTCAGCAGTTTCTATGTAAGTTATTGAACCCATGGCCTTCTAGGCGGACGAGCGTGTACTTGGCGTCCGAGCGTAGCTCATTGTTCACTCATGTGTGAAGTCTGAAAATAGAAAAAAAAACAAGTTGCATCAGACTGGAAAACCTTGCGGCATGAAATGGGAGTCTTAGGGAATAAATAAAGGCACATACAACAATGTAATGAAAGCAAAGTGAAACATAATAATATTTTCGGTCCCTGAAACCAGCATTAGATATGGTGTTTGGATGTTGGTCCACTAGATGTCACTTATGTGCTGATGCTAATCAGGCTGACAACTGGACAGTGTGGTAAGAAAGGTGATCGTGTCTGTGGTGTATGTGTGCGTTAATACATTCTTTAGTATATATATCATAACATTAGGGATGCTGTCATCCATGACAATTTGATGAAAAATGGAGATTTTTGCCGCCATATTAGATTTTCAAAATTCTGAGTACAGATTCGTGTTCTCCGACCCCGTAAACCCTATAAAGGACATATTACAAAGCAAATCTGGCAATAAATATGGATTATATAGCAGAAAAATACAATAATACACATATGTATACTTTCAGGTGGTATGTACATTGTACATGGCGGTCAGAGGGGTCAAAAATTAAAAATCGTTTTTGACCCGAGTTTCACTATTAGTGGTGCATATTTTGAAGGGGTCCTCACTTAGCAATTCCAAAAAATTAAAAATAACAACCCCCCTAATAGGGGGTTTGATGTACATAAACTGTTCTATTTTGATAAAACCCTTGAAAATGTGGTATTACTGGCAGTCATATTGGAATTTTCCCACCATGTCAATATTCCAGCTTGGGTCCATATCTGAACTGATTCTATATGATATCAACTACCTACATGCTAAATTTCATGCTTTTAACATAAAATGTAGGATTCTTTGGGCATATGTAACCATTTGACTGCACTAAATGGAATCTTGAATTCGAAAAAACTTAGAAGAAAATGTATTGCCTTCAGTTTGGAAGTTGCAAATGGGGCGCAATTGGGTACTGCAACAAGATAATGATCCAAAACATAAATGTAAAAGTACAATGAAATGATTTCAACAAAAGAATTTCAAGCTTCTCGAGTGGCCCAGTCAAAGTCCAAATCTAAATTTAATCGACAACAATTTTCTTTAGAAGAATGGGTTAAAATTTCTACTCAGAGATATCGAAAACGTGTAGAAAAATAGCTAAACCGAATCATTGAAGTCATTCAAATAAAAAGTGTAAACACAAAATGTTAAATAATTTTGTAAGTAAATGTACGAAAACTTTTGCATTTCAATTTTATTTTATCTCCCTCAATTTTTTTAATGTTTACATTATATGGACAGCAATCCAGGAAGAACACCTTTCTAGCCAACTTACTCTCCAGCATCTTTGCAGTTCCTTTGTGAAAGCCGGTGTTACTAGCAGTAGTGTCGAACACCAAAGCTACTACCGAGCCCATCAAGTCTCATGCTATAAGAAGCTCCATTGTTGCATCAGCTTGTGGTTTGTCTGTGGACTCGCAGATGGTAGGGACATCAATTAACTTTCCATCAGCATAGTGTGGAGCACCAGATATAAACACGGCCAGTTTCCACTGTAACTCCCACTGAAATATCCTTCATCAACTTTTCATCCCAGTGTAGTGTACAAAATTATGGTTTTTCAAGAAATTTCTCCATGTGTGTTTGAGATAGTCATGTAAGACTCGAGATTGATCTCGGTCTCAAGACCTTTTCTTCTGGTCTCGGTCTCGGCCATGGTGGTCTCGACTACATCACTGTGATGTTCCTGACCTCCAAATACAGAGCTTAGGAATTAGGGATTACACAGTACTGAATACATGCAAACATTCCATATGGTCTAGATTTAGGTCTCGGTCTCGAGACCTTTATTTTGATCTCGGTCTCGGGTACTTAGGTCTCGGTCTCGGTCTCGGCCATGGTGGTCTCAACTACTTCACTGGTTTGAAATAAGCTTTGCAGTGCTGCCATTCTATTCCGACGCGTTGTAAAGCTGAAATAACAAAATCATTAAGGTCTCCTCCTCCAGCCTTATCAAGCTAGTGCAAGACGGTCGGCAAAATTACAAATTTACTCACATTTCATTATATTTTTGGGAAAGTGGAAAGTGACAGCATCTGGTATATCTAAATGGCTGGTTCCAGGTTCGGGTTGGTAAGAAGAATCACCAAAATCACCATCGTCTTCACTAGTTGAAGTATAACAAATTGGTGAAGATGATGTTACAAATGCATCTATCTGTCTTTCTCTCACTTGGTCTTCCTTTTCTTTCTCTCCTGCACCAGTCTGCCAGCTCAGTGGTGTGCTTTCATCTCATAAACTTTATCATGGGCAGACATGAATCCCCTTCTCTCACCTCGTTGGTCTAAGTAGAATGCAATGTCCCATTCCATCTTTTCGTTGGAAAACAACCTATTATTTATTATATCCTCTGTGGCATCAGGTGCTCCAATATAAAAAAGTCGATCAAGTTGTGATTGAAATTTGCCTCGTTTTCCACCTAACTCGTTTTTTCTTTACTTGTTCTTGACGAGACTTTAGTGACTACTGTAGAGGGCTAAAAAATGTAGCATAGCATTTTTCTAGTCATAGTCTTGATGCGAGCCATCCTCCAAAAGGGCACCACAGTATACACCGTTTCGTAGGCTAAGAACTGGTTGTCATACCGTTTTCCAGCATATTGAGGGGCCACTTTCAGGTAGAGAAAATATTGAAACACTTGGACGTTTGGTTGGCAGTTTGGATGAGCTGATGGAAGCAGATGGATAGCCTACCTAAAAGGTATTGTTAACTTACTTGGCAGGTTTAGATTCACAAACACTCTGCCTCTTTCTTTGAACGTTCATCCTGAGAATCATGTACCACTCAGTTTCGAAGCTTTTTTTTATTGTTAGACTTCTCGTCATATGGTTATCTGAAATTAATATATAATACATATAGATAAACGTGTGTTGTAATTTTAAAGTCAGTATCAAACATTTTTCTTATGAAATTTATGAAAAAAAGTATAACAGAAATAAAAAGTGGCTCACCACCCTCATGTTTCCTTCCGTTTATGTTTTTGCTCTTATCAGGAGTACCCACCTTTGAAAAAAAAACGCGTAATTGGTCTTTAGCAGCATGAATTAAAATAAAATCATCAATTCCTTACTTTTAATGAAAAGTTTCATAAATTTGTAGTTTACTTCAGTGACTGAATTATGGTTTTTCACTTTTTAGTAGTCACGTTACTTCAGGGTTCATGAGGCAGGTTTTCCTGATGTTAGAGAAAAAGCACTTGATTTTCGAAATCTTCTCTTTTCCCCTAAACTTTATATTTCATTATTATTATTACTAGCAAAAATACCGCCTTACGGTCGGTTTTTGCTATTTCCTGAGGAAGGCTTGGAGCCCTCGGCCAATTACTTTATCTGGGAAATGAATTTTCTTACCTCAAGGTATTATTTCCTGTTAAATATAACATAAAAAAGAACACTTCATCATAAACTTATCTTTATTTCATTACTGAAGAATCTCCTTGTAGACATAATTGTCAACAAATACTCCCTTTTCATTTCTTTCTGTCAGGACTTTCAGCAAAAGATCGGCGTTACGCCCCGATTTCTCTAGATCTGCGATACTTGGACATTCGGCCCAAACCGAATCGAATTGTGGGCCAACGGCGTATTTTATTTTGAACATCATTCCTATCCCTCTCACCTTGGGCCTCAGTAATTGGGGTGCCTGCGGCGCCCCAATTACCGTCGGTTCAATTATTTGGTCAATAAAACTATAGAAAAGAACGCAGCCATGAAAATCTAACGCTTCACAAATCTTGATACAATGAGCTCAAATGTGAAGCTTAAGATTTTCATGATTGCGTTCTTTTCTATAGTTTTTTTTGGTTACATATATATATCGCACTTACCTCCATTATAATATAGAATATAGATTATTATTAGTAATAGTAGTATTATTATTATTGGTCAATGTGTGTGTGTGTGTGTATGTGTCGTGGTTCTGCGGTCTTGTACCGTTGTGATGCAGATGGGGCATCGGGCTGCATCAACTATGGGTGTCCCTTAAATTTTATATTATTATTTATATATATGATAAACTGAAAAATTTTGCCATCGAAACGGTGGCCCCTAAACCTCATATTATCATATTATTTATATATTATCATTATGCCCCAACATCGGTATTGCGGGTGGCCCCTTAAAAGTTATATTATTATTATTATTTACTAATATGTGTCTGTGTGTCGCGGTTCTACACTCTTGGGCTGTTGTGGTGCAGATGGGTCATCGTCTTGCATCGGCTGTGGGTGGCCCCTAAACTTTATATTTATTTTTATTAACTTTAATTTTTTTTAACCAAAACGATGAACCCCCAAACCTCATTATTATTATTATTATTATTATTATTATATTATTATGAGCCTACGTCGGTGTTGCGATATTTATATATATATTATTATATTATCATTATTTAGTAATGTGTGTGTGTGTGTGTGTGAGTCGCGATTTTTCGGTCTTGAGCTATTGTGGTACATATGGGTCATCGTGCTGCATCGACTGGCGGATGCCCCTTTATATTTATATTATTCAAATGAGCCATCGACTGTGGGTGGCCGATAAACCTTATAATTATATTTATATGTATTATAAATGTTGAAAATTTTTACCATAAAAAGGGGGACCGTAAAGCTCATAATGTGACGTCACTATTTTTTCAAAACCCATTAACGGCCTGAGATCTTATTAGGGATTAAAAGATCTGATCAAAATAAAAGTTTCACCTCTCTTATCCCCTCTGACACTGCCACTGACACCCCTACCTCCCTTCCACCACTCTGGTATTTTGTACCCATTCTACTGGATTCAACTTTTTCAAAATAGTTGTACAAATTCGACATTTTCCTCCAAAAATTGGAAAACTTTAAACGAATGCTTTAAAGAATATATAATATAAAATAACTTCGTAAATACACTAATGTGACAGTTGGATCCAGCAAACAACGAAATTGTTTACAACAATACCTGTGGGGTTGTTATAGAAAAAATTACCCAAGCACTCTAGTAAACTTCATTGAAAAATTAGGTATATACGTATAGTATGTGCTTATCATTACGTCATAAAAAACGTCTCTCATAATGGCCTATCTTATACACAAATGTCATCATATATACATTATTGCTAAAAACAACCTAATTCGTAAACTTTCATGCATCACTGTCGAATAGTTTTTCTTCTCTGAACTTCGCTAGCTGCACTTTATAGGTTTCTCGATTTTTGCACTGTTCGTAGGGCTTCAAAATTAGTCCAGAGCCTTTTGTCCCAAATATGGGTTCCGTGTGCATTGAATGTTAATTTTTCCAACATATTCCATTCGAAAGTACATCATCTAAGATGATTTAAAAGTCATGTTGGGAATTTTTAGTTCAATCATTAGTGTCTCAAATTGAGCAACAAACAAAATGGCCGGCACCAAAATAAAAGCATCATGTATTTTCCATTTTCCTCTACTGAATGCAAATTTGTTTACCTGTATGATTTTCAATAGTGGTTTGTGATAACTAGCACATGTTCAACCAATTCCTTTGGTATATAAATGCACGTGAAGCATTAAAAATTCAAAATGGTGGTCATTTTGAATTAAAAATGTACCTTTGCCGTTTTTGTATATTTCGGTTGTTTCTCAGGTATTTTTTTTAATGCAAGAAGGAGGGGCTAAAATCAAGGTCCGGGGTCTTCGAGATGCCTAGACACTCTGCGTTTGAAAGATAGGTCATAGACAGGAGGAAAGATGGATTGAGGAAGATTGTTTCAGAGTTGACCGGTTAATGATGAAAGACTGAAAATACCGATTAACCCTTGCATTAGATAGTTGCATAGAAAAGGAATGAGAAAGTGTAGAAAGTCTGGTACTGCGTGCTCTCCTTAAAGGAGGAGGCATGCAGTTAGAGAGTTCAGAAGAGCATTGTACGTTATGATAGCGATAAGAAAGAGAGAGTGAAGTAAAATTGCAGCGAAGAGAGAGAGATTGAAGACAATCAGTAACAGGCGGGGAACTGATGAGACGAAAAGCCTTTGATTCCACCCGGTCAAGTACGGCTGTGTGGGTTTAGCCACCCCACACACGAGAAGCATACGCTATACAGGGGCGAACAAGACCCCTGTACAGAAACAGCAACTGAGTGGGGATGAAGAAACCGCTGAGGCAGTACAGCACACCTAACCTCTTATAAGCTGTTTTAGAAAGAGAGTATATGTGATCTTTCCAGGAAAGATCACGAGAAAAGGAAACGCCAAGAATGTTAAGCGAAGAGGAAGGATTAAGTTGTGTGTTGTTGAAGGTAAGGGGATAGTCGTGTGGAAGATTGTGACGAGTAGACACATGGAGGAACTGAATTTTTGAGGCATTGAAAGCCACAAGGTTTTCTCTGCCCCAATAAGATCTAGCAGAAAGATCAGAGGTCAGGTCTCATAGTCCTACGCGAATCATGAAGCGACTGCTGTGAGGGACGCTTTGGGAAGCGGGTGAAGAAGTGAAGACTGGAATCATCGGCAGAGCAGTGAATAGGACAAGAAGTGCGAATTAAAAGATCATTAATAAATAAAAGGAAAAGAGTGGGTGATAGGAGAGAACCCTGAGGAACACCACTGTTAATAGCTTTAGAAGAACAGTGGCCATCTACAAATGCAACTATAGATCGGCCACAAAGGAAATTAGAGATGAAGGCACAAATAGAAGGATAGAATCTGAAGGAGGGCTCTTTGGAAATTAAAAATTTGTGCCAGACTCTATCAAAAGCTTTCGATATGTCTGGCGCAATAGCAAAAGTTTCACCGAAATCCCGAAAGAAGGATGACTAAGAGTCAGAGAAATATGCAAGAAGATCGCCATTAGAGCGTCCCTTGCGGAATCCATACCGACGCTCTAAAAGAAGATTGTTCAGGAGAGATTAAAAAACTTTGGAAAGGCAAGAAATCAAAGCAATTGGACGATATTTGGAAGGTAGAGAGCGGTCACCCTTGTTTGGGACAGGCTGAATGAAAGCGAACTTCCAGCGGGAAGGAAAAATACCAGATGAGAGACAAAGACGAAAAAGTTTGTCTAGGCAGGGTGGAAAAGAGGAGGGAAAGAAGAGGAAGTAAAGTTGTTGAAGAGGTTCTTAGCTAGATACCAGAAAGAGCGAGAAGAATTAGAATTGGATAAATTTTCACATTTTTGTCGGATGAAGGAATTTTTGGCGAGTCAAAGAACAGATTTTGCACGATTCCGGGCAGAAATATAAGTTGAGTGAGAGTAAGGAGTTGGCTGGCGATGGTACCTTCTGAAAGCCTCCTCTTTGTTGCGGATAGCATTAAAACAAGTAAAGTTAAATCAAGGTTTTTCCATTAGTATTAGGAATAGAATATGGAATGTACGCCTCTATGCCCGAGAGAATCACCTCTGTGATGCGCGCTGCACACTCAGAAGGACCCCGGTCACGGAAGCAGTAATCATTCCATGGGAAATCACAGAAGTACTGCCTAAGGGCCTCCTAATCAGCGTCGTCGATGTGCCAAAGGCGCCTCCTCTTGGGAGGATCCAAAGGCCGAATTGAAGCGATAGGACAGGAAACAGATATAAGATTGTAATCGGAGGAGCCCAACGGAGAAAAATGTTTCACAGTGTAAGAAGAAGGATGAGAGGTAAGAAATAAATCCACAATGTTAGGCCTATTTCCAAGACGATCGGGGATACGAGTAGGGTGGTGTACAATCTGTTGTAGGTCATTTAGGATAGAAAAGTTGTAAGCTAGTTCACCAGGGATGTCAGTGAAATGGGAGGAAAGCCAAAGGTGGTAGTGAACATTGAAATCTCCTAAAATGGAAATTTCAGCAAAGGGAGAGCGGGAAAGAATGTAAGAATGTATTCCACTTTGGAATTGAGGTAGTCAAAGAATTTTAGATAGTCAGTAGAATTAGGAGAAAGGTAAACGGTGCAGATGTATTTAGTTTGAGATTGGCATGTAAGCCGTAGCCAGAGGGTATAGAATTCGGAAGATTCGAGTTGGGGAATACAAGAACAAGTTAGGTCATTGCGTACACAACGCAACATCCATCTTTGGAGTGAAACCGAGTATAGAGAAAATAAGAGGATACAGAAAAGGGGTTGCTGTCAGCCGTCCCAGACACCTGAGTTTCAGTTAGGAAAAGAAGATGAGGTTTAGAGGAGGAGAGGTGGTGTTCAACAGATTGAAAATTTGAGAAAAGGCCACGAATGTTACATAAATTAATGAAAAGTGAACCAGGCAGAGGCCCAGAACATCTCGAATGAGCGGTAACAGATCCAGCCCCACTGCCCGGGTCTGTGTTCCCGGTATCGGCAGGGGGGAGCCAGAAGTGGGGACATTTATGGTCCCCTCCCCAGTGGATTCCGAGGCTCTTGAAGTTGATGACATTTTTTTCAAATTTTGTATAGATTATGTAGTGTGTCAGATGCATGTGTATGCATTGAGGAATAGGAAGAGAAGTGTATGTTTGAGAGTATGCTGGACTGCTCACAGGGTAGATGAGATACGGAAAAAGATCAGCTGAGGAGCACGGTGACAGGAGAAACAGTAGTTCCTGCACTCCCTAACTTCTGTCTAACGTCACCCCCTCGGAGTGTTTCCCTGGTCGATTGGTGTCTACAAGGTATAATAGCATATGATTATGGCTACATTGTTATTTAAGTGAAACCTATGGATATTTACATTAATTATGAGGAGATTATATTACTCATACGTTATAGAAATATTTTTTTACATTGTCAGATACCAATGGCAGTAACGTTTTATTCTTTCTGTTTCAGGTTGTTGTGTCATAGCTTTGTAGACTTTGAATGAAACTACCACAATGGAACGCCTGGCAACTGAAATTCCACCCAAACGAGCAAGATTAAACATTGACAACACCAAGTGCCTTATCTGTCATGAAGAGAAAGGAGGGCCAATAGTGACCAACCCATCTTCTAACTCCTATGAAAAGATAATTCAGTATGTTAAAGATAGGACAGAATATGGAGATGAGCCATCTCCAACAGTCTATTCCCGCCTAAAAGGCATGACCTCGGTCCAATTACACGAAAGCAATGCCGTCTGGCATAGAGACTGTTATGCAAAAACATGCCACAAGAAAATGCTAGAAGCGGCCAAGAAGCGGTTTGAAAAATCTATGCAGGTAGGGATGAATCCGTCATACAACAAATCCCAAGACGTCCAGCGAAACCAACAACATCCTCTTCATACTTAAGTACACCTAATGAGGATCGTCCCATCAAAGTGTATACAAGATCATCATCAACCCCCTACTCAAAGTCTTTGTGTTTCTTCTGCCAAAAAGCTGACTCAAGAGATAGACTGCACGAAGAATCTACATTTAATGCAGGAGAAAAACTAAAGACTGCAGTGAATATATCCGGATCAGATACTCTAAAGGTTAGGGTGAGCACAGCTATTGATCCAAAAGATGCACAGTCCATTGATGTGAAATACCATCTGAAATGTTGGGTAGTAAATGTAGAGCGTGCCACTTCAAGGGAGGACAGATCATCAACAGAAGGCCCAGGTAAACAATCAGAACATTCGACAGAAAACCAGAAGGCAATTCTTGCTGATATTGAATCCTTTAGCCTTGTAGGGACTCTTTTACAACACGGATCAGTTCTTGAAATGACAGATTTACAGCAAACATACACCTGTATCAGAAGTGTCAATGGCATTGTTAATGCTTTCATTGACAGAAGGGCAATGAAGAGCAGAATAAAAGAGCATTTCAGCGATGTCAACTTCGGAAAACCTTTTCACAGAAATGAATCAGAAAGGGTCTTTTTGAAAACTGCAGGGGATGCTGCCATGGAACAAATGATGGAAGCGACAGAAACAAATAACATAAACATAATTTTCAGGAGTGCCAACACTTTCCGTTCAGCAATTGCAAGAAATGTTCTGAAGGATGGTCTTTTCAAGGAAGTCTTGTAGGAAGTGATGACCGTGTACTTCCGGAGTTGTATTCTTTTTTAAGATGGCTTTTGGTTGGGCCGAAGATCTGTGTTGAAAACAAGGTTCGTGATGAGAGAATTCACAAAGAGGTTGTTATCAGCTCTGATGTGATCATGCAAGCATATAAGTCTGACAGGCAAGTCAGTCACAACCCAAAAACATGCCACACAACGTTCCGTTCACAAAGAGTATGGCCACTACAACTTGGTATCGGCATAGCAGTTCACCAGTCAACCCGCAGCAGACAGCTTGTAGATTTACTACACTCCTTCGGACTGAATGTGGACTATTCTAGGATTCTACGGCTTGAGACTCAGCTTGTCACAGAAATATGTGCCCAATATACAACTGATGGCTTGTACATCCCACCAGGCTTGTAAAAGGACGGTTCATATTCTTTGCAATTAACAATTCAGTCTTCAACGAAGATACACCAGGTGGTAAGCACACAACCCATGCAACAGCCACAGCAATCTTTCAACAAAGGCCCCAAGATGAAAAAATGTCAGCTGTCATTCCCTTTCCGACATCTAGCAAAGCATTTCACCCCCTAGTAGATCAACCACTTGTGTATTGCTCCCTTTCTACTAGAGCAAAACACAAGTCCCCAACGTATGAAACATTCGTGGCAGGTGAGGACAAGAACCTTTTATTACCACAAAGAAGAAGATATAGCATGGCTTTTGTCCAAAACCATAGCTACTGAGTCAACTAATGATCAGTATGCAAACTCAGATATGAACCAAGTACATGTACCTCCATGGGCAGCTTATCATTCCTTGATAAATCAGAGCCAACTTTTAACCAGAGTTTGTGATTTACCACTTCTGATGGCACCTGCTTCTACTGTAACTGGTCGACCCTTCTAACTGTTCTCAAACATGCCCAGGGTATCAACACTGCTGTAATAGGACCTGGACGAAGGACAGTCATCACACATGATATGCAGTTATATGAAAAAGCTAAGCAGCTTGAGATGGCCAGGGGAGACTGCAGAGGTAAATGGGTGTTACGTATAGGAGAGCTTCACACAGTGATGGCAGCAGTGAGGGCAGCAGGCAGCCTCATAGAAGGAAGTGGCCTGGATGATGCATGGATAAAATGGATAAAGGCTGACATCTTTGGACCATCAACCATCAACTATTCTGCAGATATTAGAGTGCAGAAACTACAAGAGAGCGGTCAGTGCCCATGCCATCACCCTGTTGGCATTGTTCTCTCTCAATCAGGATGCTTTCTTCAAGGCTCATCAAGATTTGTACCTAGATCTCAAGCAACTGGCATTCTCAGTAAATGATGCATGTCATGAGGGTTGAAATGAAACTCTTGAGGCCCACAACAAGATGTATGAGAAGATAAGAGACAGCATCACATGTCTCATGGATGAGTTCAACAAAAAGAACAGAGCAAGGCCAATGTTCAAGGTATTTCATGATTACATGGAACTTGTACTGACAACACTCAGCTTCATCAAAGCAACGAGACAAGGTAATTGGGACCTCCATGTAGCTGCCCTAGAAAGTCTGACTAAATACTTCTTTGCTCTTGACAAACTCAAGTACGCCAGGTTGGTCCCTCTGTATTTCTCTGAGATGAAAGCATTGGAAGAAACTGACCAAGATGTGTGGAGGGAGTTCAAGAAAGGCAATTTCGTGGTAAACAAAAATGAAGTTCCCTTTTGTGCCATTGGCCCAGACCATGGCATAGAACATGAGAATCGGTGGATGAAGGTTTCTGGTGGGCTGATTGGCATCACCCTCAGTGAAAGTGCACGGGCACTGGCAAGACTGTTCTTTACGGCCCCAGAGCTAACTCGCTTGGAAGAAGAAGCTTCAAGCCTGGGAGTTTCATAGAAAGCAAGTAGGCAACGACATCATGAGCTGTCACAAAGTCTTAATGAACGACAGGAAAAGCAGGTGGAAAAGCTAAAAACTGAGATCAGGTCGTTCCAAAATCGATTCACATTTGATGGAGAAGAGCTTACAAACCTCAATAGTCATACAGTTATGCCGAGCAAAGTAATGAACTATCTGTGCAATCAGACACAACTGGGTCAGAAGGCTTACCAGAATTTTGTATAGGATAGAATCTCCTCTGGGAAGGTGAATCTATGGGCCCCCATGAAGAAAATGAAATTGCACACCCTGAAAGCTGCAACCAAATCAGGATCCCACAAAGTAGGATCCAAAGTCATTGAGTTCAAGGATGAGCGTGCATTCTTTGCTCGGTGCCTTATTGTTGCAAGGCCCAGACCAGAAATTGATGTAAAGGCAACTCTTAGAAGATATGAGTTTTCAGTTCATCCAAGATCATTGTTTGACAGCAAGGGAGATCTGCTTCCTACACTGGACAAAAGTATGCTTATGACTTTTTGAATCAGATAGTAATGCTGATGACACTAATGCTGATGAAGACCTAACACTAACTACAAATGAAGACTCAAGTGCCCTTCAATATGTTAATGAAGGTCACACCTGTACAGTAATTGATGGAATGGCAGTTGTTCAGGAATTGGGAAAATCACCATGCGTTCAGACCTGTTCTGATCCGCAAAATGCTTCTGTTCGAATCTGTACCAGAAAGCTTCAGATTATGATGAGATACACCTTGTATTTGATCGCTATGATCTGCCCGTTCCATTGAAACAGACAACCAGACCAAGACGCATTGTTACACAGAAATCTGTCTTTCCCAAGGTTTCTGATAATATACCATTGGTTAAGGTGACAATGAAACAGTTCCTGTCTCACACTAGCACAAAAGACCAGCTTACCTCATGCCTGGCACAAAAGGTCATAGAGGAATATCAAACTTCACTCAAGACAGTTATTGTTTCCCACAAGTAGTCATTGTTATCCAATGGGATGGAAGTACATCACCTAGAGAGTTCCCACGAGGAGGCTGATACAAAGATAATTTTATATGCAAAGGATACAGTCACCTGTCATAGACGTTCTTGTGCTTTGTACCAGAAGATTCCCTGATCTCATACCTGATACAAACTTCATCACTGGTACAGGACATTTCAGGCGTACCATTGGTGCGGAGAAAATCTATGAAAGACTTGGTGATATAGATGCTTCAGCATTGCCTGGTTTTCATGCCTTCTGAGGCTCAGATCAGACGGGACGATTTGCTGGCAAGGGCAAGTTTACCTGCCGAGAAACCTTTAAGGCTGCTTCTGATACCGTAAAGGATGCCTCTGCTCAGCTTGGAAAGGACATGGTACCATCCACTGAAATTGAAAAAGCTTTGGAAGAATATGTGTGTCAGCTGTATGAACCAGGAACTGCTCACAAGGATGTTGCTGAGCTGCGCTGGAAGCTATTCTGCAAAAACCAGGCAGAAGTAGGGAAACTTCTTGCAACAAAGGTAGCTCTTCATCAGATGATCCTTAGGGCACATTAGCAAGCCATGATTTGGGAAGTAGATACTGTGGCAAAGACAAATCTGCCACAACCAACAAACTAGGGATGGAATATTGAGGAGAACATCTTCACACCTGTGCCCACATCAGAATCTCCTGCTCCTCAAGCAATAATCGAACTGATACGATGCCAGTGTTACAAATCCCAGTGCGAAAAGAGGTGCTCATGCAGACAGCACAAGCTGTACTGTACAGAAATGTGCAAGTGTGAGACAGATGACAATGTTTGCCAAAACACTATTGAAAATAACCTTTCATGTAGTCTTAATGATACGAGTGTTAGCGATGACAATGATGTCTCTCAAGTGATATAGTTTACATGGTGAGGGCAGAAATATAATACAGAAGAGAGAAAGAAGTATAACATAAATAGTTAAGATTGTCACAACCTACATTGCTTTCTATTATAATTATTTCAAGTTTTTCCAGTATATTTTAATAAAATACTTTGTCAGTTGTATGAAGTACACTTTGAATTGTTTGCTTTCATTTCCCATTTATCTTTAACGAATAAGTTTAGAGTTAAGGGATCAGATGTTGTAGAAATATTTTTAAAAAACACCATCGGATTTGGCTCTTAAAGGGTTAAAATTTGATTTGTGCTCCCTAAGCCACAGTGGAAGGTAAAAATTCCCAACATGTTTCATCATACATGTGGACCTATACTGAACATAAAAATGTATGTTGGCAAAAATTAACATTCTTTGCACACGGGATTACATGAGGCCCTGGACTAAATCTTGCAGAATAGTTTCTGGTGTTCTCTACTACCCGTTTGTGGGAAATGATAAGAATTGATGCTTCACGCCACAACTGTTTAACTCAACCGACAGCATATCCTTACTGTTTGATTGTAGTCTGCACAGCAAACGATACTTCATTACTGATTCGTAATCAAGTGAAACTAGTTCACTTATTTCACTCGGTTCTCCAAGTCCAAGTTCTTGAAGACAAGAATAATCTTCCTTAGTCTTTGGCTTTGCAGCACTGTTCCTTTTAGCCATAACTGCTTAATGGTAGCTACTG
The DNA here is from genome assembly GCA_023014485.1 of Bathynomus jamesi. NCBI lineage: Eukaryota > Metazoa > Arthropoda > Malacostraca > Isopoda > Cirolanidae > Bathynomus > Bathynomus jamesi. The sequence continues at coordinate 78,229 of JAJOZX010013928.1, read as the reverse complement.
ATAATTACTTTTTTATTAATTAGGAAACCTAAAAATTAAGAAAGGTAAGTAACTTTTTAGTGATCAACTTTGACACGTTAAATTTTATTATTTACCAAAAAAATTATGTGGAAAACAAACACAATCGAAGCTACACTGCAATAAAATATCGTGTATATATCCAATAGCCAATTAATGGATAGTCACTTCTTTTGTATCAAAAGTGACACAAGGCTACAATATATGATACAATACACCCGTCTATCACACCAACTATGGTGAAACTGAAAAATTGCGCACTGCGCAGTGTGTGTGTGAAGCGACTAGTCCTGGACTGCAAGACGACCACTATATCGCTACAACCTTTATGCTTTGTGGGTAGTTGACAACTGATAGGGATCAACGAGTAAACATTTACAAAAAGGATAGTAGTACATGTTGTGGATTATGGTATTTTGGAGGAATGAAGAAAATATAGGAAAGTGTCAACTGGGGGCAGAGATGATTAAATGCACTCCGGGTTTATAATGGTGATCTATAGGAAATTTTTAATTGGCTGGTGACATTTGAAGATGAAGTCAGAGGTAGTTAATTGTAGTATGTTTTTACTGGTATCAAGAAACAAGTATTGCGTACCCTGCCGATTCCGAATTGAGAATAAAAAATGCCCTTCTACTCGTATAAGTTTGATTCACCCTAGTGGACAGCACCAAATTTCATTCCATTATGAATGTAAGATCGAAAGCGTAATATCAAGGGCAGCTCAAGCCTTTCGCAGAGTAAACTTGTTTTATGCTTTATAGTAAACTAAAAGATCTACAACTGAAGTTTATTTAGTTTATTAACTTACAAGCTAACGTAATCAGGAGAATTTCGGAACCGAATAATTTTTATTTACTAAACAAACCTAAGATATATGTGTGATGACATTGAGGTTCTTGAAGACAATGATAGTACAGGATGGACACAAAGTGACCAGTGAATATTTATAAATAATAAATAACATAATATGCAAACACTAACTTTGTTTTTTATTTCTGTAGGTGATCCTGAAATACAGACGTAATATGGCAGACACGAAACCTTATTCAATTGAACAACGGCTTATTATTGCAGTTTGGATGCATAAACAAAACCGAAATGGAGGCTCGGTGAAAGGCATTCAACAGCGATTTCGCGATCGTTTTGGAATGCATGCTCCATCACATCACACCCTCAAATATGGGATGAAAAGCACTGTCAACAGGATATGCTGTTGATTCCAAACGTTGTGGTCGTCCATCAACAGTGTTAGCCTTGTTGGTGATATCTGAGAATCCGTTAATCGTTCGCATAAGAAATCAACATGAAAAAGATCTTCACAGGTTGGAATACCGCACTCAACAATCAAGAAAGTAATGAATAAAGATCTTGGTCTTCATTCCTTTAACCCGAATTTTGTCAGTGAGCTCAATGATGCTAATTTATTACGACGCAAGGACGCCTGTTCCGTATCACTGAATGAATTTTTTTTTACTGACGACTGCACAGTACAATTTATCTCACTACGAGCCCAAGAGATGCTTATTTCTGGTCCGAAAAACAACCCTCTGTTAAAAAAAGTTGATATGTGTAGAAATAACCACATATATTTCCAAATAAAATATAAACAAAACAAATATTTACCACAAAATAAATTTAGAATTACTAAAAAAATAATGACCTTTGTCGCTAAACAACCAACTAGTGAAGTTAGGTTTCCCTAATTAACAAAAAGAAGAAAGAAAAAGTTTTTGAGACTGAAAAACTCAAAAAAATTTTGACTGCTGAATCAAGTGGGCTAGTTTTTTATAATAAAATTCTTGTAAGTTTCCCAACTCATCGGGCAACTTAAAGTCAACCTTTAAATGTCAATATTAACTACTGCAATTAAACTAAAAACTAAAACCCTGCTTAACTAAACAGTGGCCTACCAGAACTAGGTGTAAGTAGCTTAGTCAAAAGACTTAACTAAGGTAAGAGATTGAAACTAGGTACCTAGAAGAAACTCGAACCGGGCTAGAACAGCCCTAACTAAATAATAAAATGGTGGAATAGCCGCTATTAAAACTTAAGGACAATATAGCCCTAACTTAACTTAAGTAAAACCTTCAAAACATTAAACCTTTAAAAACAAAAACTTAAGGGCAATACAGCCTTAGCCTAAATTGAACTGTAAAACCTAGGTCTGGGAAATAGCCCCCTAGGAATAAATAACTTAACAGTGTGCCGAATAGTGACTTAACAAATAAAATTTAAAATCTGGAAGCTAAATGAAACTTATGGACTAGTTAGAAACAGAAAGGGTAACGTTCAACTGGCAACTTCGTTTGTGGAAAGTCTAAATTAATTTTAATGAATTTAGCTTGACCATAGTTAGTAATCTGGCTGCCGATCAAATTTTAACCTTAAAACCACTGCAGCCTACAGTGAAAAAGTCTGTAGCTGTGTTGACAGTGTCTAAATGGGCCATTATTATTTCTATAACACTGGTCAACAGCCAAAATGCTTCGGAAATAAAAGTAGTCAATCCTTACTAATTTTGGGTCACTGAATACAAAAATGATATCTAAAATTGCCAATTCGCTCTATTTATAAAGATATCAGGCAACCCTGCACCCTACTAACTGGACTGCATCTGTCGCGTAATATGTAGACGCCTGTGACACATCGACGCATTGACTCTACTGCGCATGCGCGTAGTTATATTTTTTATTTTAATAAATTAATGTAAATATATACATATATACACAATAAAATGTAATTTTAAATTTATCTATTACATTATGTATTTGTAAATTATTTATTAAGAAATAGATTGGATCATTTTAACATATTGCTTCCGATAATGTTTTTGATATTAATATAAATGGAATACTAACCTAACTTAACCTTACTTGTGCAACAAACTTTCGTCAGTGGTTGAATCGGAAAAGGAAATCTATGCCTTTTGCAGTGCCAATGGTGTGGAGGGAACCAACAGATCATGTCAGCAATTGTTACTTCTGCATGGTGCCAGTTAGCCCTGTTCAAAAATCAACTTTTTCTTATTTTCATAGGTTTCTGTACTTTTTCCCATGCTTTCTGACCTGAAAAGGCCGAAAATCACAACCATTTTGACCTAGGTTGTTGGGAAGCATTGCCGCATGGAGCTTTAAGTTTTCTGCCTTGAAATCGGCCAAAAGCACCAGTTCCGGGGTCCCTTGAATCATGTTTTGCACTATAACTTTTTATCTAAACAAGATAGAGCAACAAAATAGGCACCAAATTAAAGTGTTTTTAATCCTCTTTCTAACTTATACAATTATGATAGTCTTGGAACAAGAAATGGCACATTGGTACATACAAAGATTTCAGAAATATCACAAAATTCGTTTTCTCACACTCAAGGCAGACAAGGCGCCTTATTCATGACACAAATTTGAGATTAACATTTTGTCACAAGTCTAATCGATCAAGAAGTGAAAGCATTACATGATGATTAATTTCATAATGACATTTACACAGTCAGTTGTTGAGAGTTTGTTTCTTGAAGCTGTCAAAGCGGCGTCTGTTGAACTCCACAGCTTGAAGGAGATAGTCCCTTTGCTTGGCATCTGTTGTTATGACATTTGCAAAGTCGCTCATCATCTTGACACCACGTTCAGCAATGTCATTCACCGCTTTCAGATTCTTAACATAGTCCAACGCTTTTCTGTAGTCCTCATTCTGTGGCCAGGACGTGACAGGTTCCAGAAGCCACTCGGATCCAATGTTCAGTGTGTCCAGCAGGAAATGTGATTCTGGGCCAATGAGATCAACCAGGGTGGTCTTAGCTGTGACTCTCTGGAATAGAGGCTTTCCTGTTCTGAAGCTGTCTGGCTTCTCAGTGGCATGTAACTGGGCAGCAATGTCGTGCTTCAATGTGTCACTCAAGCTACTGCTGAACAGGGCAAATGGCACGACTTCCTGCGTCAGGTACCATTTGTGGTTTTCCATCTTATTAAGTACTGCATCAGCAAGCTCTGGGTCAGTTTTCTTGTACTTCAACATGTCCTGGATTAGACTTAGATCATTCACGGGAGCATCTGCAGCAGACATTGACATCATCCATACAGGAGTGTAGAACAGCGCAAGGAAGGTGTTGAGTCTTTCCAGCTTTGATACAGTGTCTTCGTCGTACTCAAGTTGATCTGCAAACATCAGCATTTTCATGGAGTACAGGTTTCTGGCCATCCATCTGGCCTGATGAATGGCGCCTGGTCGACTCCAGTGAATACCTCGAGGAGGCGTTCCTCCAAGAACAATGACTGTCAGTTCAGCCATTTCCCTGTAGTCGGCTCTTGGAAGCCTTTCTGCTGTTAGAATGTCTTGGAGTATTTCTTCACTGTTCTTCTTCTTTTCCTTCAGCCATTTGCTGTTGATAGCCAGCATCTTTGGGTTTTCCTTGGACAAGTCCGTCCAAACATCCTTCAGATGCTCAAACCAGGGATTATCTGGCCCCTTCACCTTCCCAAACAGCTTCTCCCAAACTGCTCCTACTAGGATTTCCAGGATGTGATGTCGACAGGCCAGATAAAACACCTTTTTGTTCAGCATTTTCTCTAGCAGTTTGGCAGCTCCTCTGTGAACTCCACTGTTACTGGATGTAGTGTCAAAAACAAGGGCAGTAACATTATCCGTAAGTTCCCATGTCTCCAGTAAATCCATTGAAGCCTCAGCCTGAGCTGTGCCAGAAGAATTGGCGATGACAGGTACTCCCAATAACTTTCCTTCAGTGTATGAAGGTGGACCAGACACTAGCACAGCTAAAGTCTCTCAGGTACTTCCAGGTTCACTGCCCAAGACATCTTTGAGCAACTTTCCATCCCAGTGTAAGGCAGCGTACTGTGGGGGGGGTTTCACAAAACTTGGACATGTGACTCTGGCTGATATTATACCTGGACAGCATTCTGTTGCGACGTGTTGTTGAGGTTGAGATGACGAAGTTATCCAGATCAGCCCCTCCAGCTTTCAAGGTGGCAGAAACCATGGCAGTAACTTGATTGTCTGATAAACCAAGACGATCAGCTGTATTGCAGATGACATCACATTCCATGACCTTCCTTGGAAACGTCAAAGTCACACTAGTCACAGTGTCTTGATTGTGAGAACATCCAGGACGAGGCTGATGGTAATCCATGTCCTCTGTGTTAGCGTCGTTGTCAGTTGAGTCACCCCAGGTAATGTCATCCACATGAACAACTGCCTCTTGTTCTGCTGCAGCTGTAAAATAGTACAACATGTTAAGACAGTAATTGTTAAGTACATGCTAAATATCGCAATGGAGTAAAACTTAAAACTTTTTGTAACGTTCAAAGTAATTAGTTTTACCTTGTTCTTGTCTATGCTGCAGTCTTTCATTCCTCGCTGCTTGCTGCAGGGATCTTGTCTCAAAAATCTTGTCATGACCAGACATATGACCTTTCCTCTCAGTCTTTTGGTCTTCGTAGAACCTGATATCCTCATCTTTCTTCTCTCTGGATAACAGTCTGTTGTTCTGTATTTCCTGGATTGCATCTGGAGCTCCTATATCGAACAGGCTGTCTAATTCCAGCACAAATGCTCCTCTTTTTCCTCCAGGGTTACTTGCTCTTCCTTTGCTTTTCACCAGAGCACGATGTTTCTCATGTAGTTTCATGAAGAGCTTCATTGCGTTGTACTTGGTCATTGTCTTGATCCTAGCCATCTGCCAGAATGGGATGATAGATTCAACTGTTTCATATGCAAGGTCTTGAACCATGGGCCTCCCTGCATTTTCTGGTAAATTCTGAAGATTAAGGAAATACTGGAACGCCTGTCTGTTGGTGGGAAGCTGGGAACCACTGATAAAAGCTGAAGGGTATCCAACCAGGAAAGTTTCAGTGAGAGATCTGGTAGATGGCCCAGTTGACACCTGCCTGTGGACAGTACGTGGAGGTTCTGAGATATCAACTGTGCGCCCTCGGAGCTCCCTTAGCTCCTTGCTTAATGCCATTGTGAAGTTGTAACTTGTAGATGGTTTTCTAGATTCTGATTGAGTTTCTGTTGTTTCCTGAAAATAGATAATTATTATTATTATTATTATTATTATTAATTATTATTTATTTATTATTATTATTATTATTATTATTATTATTATTAATTATTATTTATTTATTATTATTATTATTATTATTATTATTATTATTATTTATTAATTTTATGCTCTTTCATTTGATACCTAATTTGTTGCTCTATCTTGTTTAGATCAAAAGTTAAAGTGCAAAACATAATTCAAGGGACCCCGGAATTGGCGCTTTGGCCGATTTCAAGGCAGAAAATTTAAAACTCCATGCGGCAATGCTTCCGAACATCCTAGGTCAAAATAGTTGTGATTTTCGGCTTTTTCAGGTCAAAAAACATGGGACAATGTACAGAAACCTATGAAAATAAGAAAAAGTTGATTTTTGAACAGGCCTAATTTGGTGCCTCCAGTCAAGAAAGGCATTTGCAAGAAGAAAAAGTGGATTTTACAATATCCGAATATACCCTCTGCTATACGCCCGGTACCTCACGGCGAAGGACTACCCGTTCCTGAGCCCCCACACTCATTCTCCCTGGAGTCATAGGACGAGGAGAATGAAGGAATCTGCGAAACTTGTGAGCCTTCAACTTCACAAGACCCTGAATTTGTATATAACTTGACATCTTCTAAACTGCACATGATAACTCAGAATGAATTAAACGACCTTATCAGAGATTTAGAACTGCCAAAGAGTAAGGCAGAGCTGTTGGGCTCCAGATTGCAGCAGTGAAATCTCCTCGCTGAAAATGTTAGTAAGTTTCGTGACCGTCAAAAAGATTTTGTCCCATTCTTCATCATGGAAGGTGACCTTGTAGCTTGCAACTACATCGATGGTCTGATGGCAGCTCTCAACATTATTCACAATCCTGATGAGTGGAGATTGTTCATTGATTCATCGAAGTTGAGTCTAAAAGCTGTTTTGTTGCATGTTGGCAACGTATTGCCATCAATTCCAGTTGGTCATGCAGTCCACATGAAGGAAACATATGGCAAGATGAATAAGCAACTTTAGAACTGCATAAACTATGACAAACATCAGTGGCGGGTTTGTGGTGACTGACAAGTTGTAGACAGATCTTCGACTACAGACGGGATGCACAAAGTACAGTACATTTTATATATAAATATGATACGGCTATAAATTTGACAGACCTTGTAACTAGATACTGTTCTGCCGACATTTTCTCTAACTCTGGCAAGGCACTAACTCTGCGAGAGTGCCAATGATTGATAAGCCCGGTATAAAGTTTGATTAGTCTGGACTGACGTACGATATTCATTAGGTGACGAATGAGGTGTAATCTTATACTCTATGACGTCAAGGCTAATTATAGATCTCAATGTAAGGCAAGCTAGGCTTCAAGCTCAAAATGAGGATGGTAAGCATGACTCATGCACATATTATGACGTCATGCCACTCGCCATATGCTAAGTTCATTGGAGCTAAAAATAGGCTGACCATACGTACCGTTTTGTATGGGTTTTTGTATGGGTTCTGTCACTGAAGAATAATTGTAAGCTCAATATGTTTATGTACTTACTTTTTCATGAATACAGAATATTACATAACCCCCGTCCCTTTTTTGCCATCCCAATGTCCCGTTTTTGTCTCAAGGAAATATGGTCAGCCTAGCTAAAAAGAAATTGGCGAGTGACGTGGGCGATAAACTAACCATGAACACAACACAGCGTCGGTAATACTATACGACGCTGCTGTGCAAGATGGAAATTTTTTTTTTAGTTTTTTTAATTTTTTTATTGTTTTATGCCATATAACTTTACATAAGATACAATCGTATTCACATAATTAAATGCATATTCATTTTGTTGAGATCCTTCTGGTGTATATTTACCAACATATATTCGACCTAATGACCTTGTTAAATCATTAGTACTAATCTTAATCAAACTTTGTGGGAATTGAGCAGTGACTTGTTGACCTAATTGACACACTTGATTTAGCCTACGATACATTCTAAACCCTTTAAAAGGGGAGAAACACCAATTTCTTGGATGCATCATTACTTGCTCTGCACTATGTGACGTATCTAAATTAGATTCCCATAATACAGCATGGGGAACGATTAAATAAGGTACTGGTGATATGCCTACATTAGGATCTCTTTCTACAACCTCTAGCATCTTTTCTACGACCTAAAGAATCCTCAAAATTTATAACATAACCAGACATATTCATTTGTGGTATACATTGAAAAGATACACCAGTAACTTGATAATAATTAAAATTTAAAATAGTAGCTTTAGCCTCAGTACTTAATAAATCCAAAGACAAAGTATAAATTCCATCAGTATTAACACCAAATGTATTTTTATCTAAATAAACAAATTTCATTAATGCTGTAAACACATTCTTCCTCCCACGCCTTCTCACATTTCTTCGAAGAGAACGACAATTATATTTCCTTCTACGAAAGTGATGGCGTAAACGGCCACGACGATACATATTTAACACCACAAAAGAGACACGACTACTCACTGCGAAAGATAGACACAGACTGATGACTAAGAAGCGAATGGTCTATTTATAGATTTTAATTACGTCATGTTATGTACAGAATCCTGATTTCGCTTAGCTGTTCATTGATTCATCGAAGTTGAGTCTAAAAGCTGTTTTGTTGCATGTTGGCATGCAGTTGGTCATGCAGTCACATGAAGGAAACATATAACAAGATGAAGATGCAACTTTTTGAACTGCATAAACTATGACAAACATCAGTGGCAGGTTTGTGGTGACTTGAAAGTTGTTGCTATCGTGCTTGGACTGCAGCCGAGCTACACTAAGTACTGCTGTTTTCAGTGTGAATGGGATAGTCGGGCTAGGACTTCTCATTACATCAAGAAGGAGTGGTCACTCCGACACTCACTGGAACCTGGAACAAAAAATGTTCAGTGTCCTCCACTTGTAGAATCGAGCAAGATTTTGTTACCACCCCTACACATCAAACTGGGCGTCATGAAAAATTTTGTTAAGGTATGGATTAAAACGGAGGCAGCTTTTAAGTACCTCGGTGGTAAATTCCCAAAGCTCAGTTAAGCAAAAATCAAGGAGGGTGTATTTGTTGGTCCACAGATCCGCGAGCTTCTTAGAGATGAGGAGTTCGACCGTATCCTAGGTGGTGAGGAGAAGACAGCGTGGAATGCTTTCCGGTTAGTCGCAACCAATTTTCTCGGAAATACCAAAGCTGACAATTACAGGGAGCTGGTGGAAAACCTGCTGTTGTCCTATCAAAAAATGGGCTGCAATATGTCTTTAAAGATACATTTCCTCCATTCGCACCTGGGATTTTTTTCCGGCCAACTGCGGAGCAGTCAGCGATGAACATGGTGAACGTTTCCACCAGGATATCTCAGCGATGGAGAAACGCTACCAGGGGAAATGGAGTCCATCATTGTTTGCAGACTACTGCTGGACAATAAAAAGAGATGCTCCAGAAGTTGAATACAAGAGACAAGCAAAGAAGCGACGGGTTGAATCAATATAAGTGACTGCATTATACAGGTATTTTACTAATATATGGTATACTTATACGCAAAATGTGTAACTTAAATTTTCTTGGAAACTGTAGCCAATCGACTGTTTTTATGGTCATATTCGTTTTCAGCACCCAAAATCCATAATAGGAAACACATTTTATCTCAGAAGCACAAACTTTTTCAAAATTTGTAGACCAGTGTAATTACTGTGCCTCTTTAAAGTAAACTTAGCCTTAATATTGCACCTAAATAAAAATATTCTCACTAATAATTTTTTGAAGAAGTTGAACAGAATGCACTTCATCTGATGATTTGGGCAGCAATATCTGGAGAAAAAGTTATTGGTCCTCATTTTTTTTTTTAGATTATTGACATCTGTTTTGAACCCTCAGTTGACAGGACGGGATAAAAGAGAGAACTTTTTTGCAGCAGGAAGGTGCGCTTGCCATTCGTTGTTCGTCACTTTCTGGATGCAGAATTTCAAGGGAGGTGGATCTGTTGTAGTTCTGATATGGTCTGCTCACCGCAGCGTTCCGATTTGACATGTGATACAGTATTTGACATGTGATATTTGATGTGATATTGGGATTTATCAAAGCACGTGTGTCAAAACAGCTTTATCAGACAAATGACCAACTCAAAACAGCAGTCTCAGTAACTTTTTCGAAAATAACTAAGCGACAAATTGAAAAGATGGCTGAGAGAACATGGTGCTGCATTGAATTATACCATGGCAATGATGGGCTGCACACTGATATTTATAGTTTGGATCCCTAATTGTATTTGATTAAAAGATTTATTTTCTGAATTTTCCTTTCTTCTGTTTAACATTTATCTACAGGTGGTCAGGAAAAAACTTCACAACTTTAAGAACATGTATTTCAGAAACAAGTACCGAGACAAAATAAAATCATAATTTGAAATTATAGACGTGTACTTTTGTGTTAATATAAACATTTCTATACAATCATAAAAATCTAGAAGTGCATGATATGCTCAATTCAGCGCCCTCCCTGCCCTTACACCCACTGCAATCTGGTGAGTTGTCCACCACAGCTATGATTGTGTTTTGCTGGATTTGTTTCACTTCTTGCCGAATGTTAGCTTTGAGGGTGTCTAGATTCCTGGTTTCGTGTTTTTGTATACCTCATTCTTAAGATAGCCCCAGAGGAAGAAGTTGCACGGGTTCAGGTCTGGGCTGTGTGATGTCCATTCTCGCTCTGTGCATCGCGATAGGATCCTGTCCTGCAGCTTCCCTCTCAGTCAGTCCAGCAACACGTTGGCTGTGTGACGAGGAGCACCATCATGCATGAACCAGAGATCGTTTTGATTTAATGATATCAATCAAAACGATCCCTGGTTCATGCATGATGGTGCTCCTCCTCACACAGCCAACGGGTAGTGTTGACGGTCACAGTGTCACCATTTTCATCTTCCAAAAAGAATGGATCGATGATACATCCATATCCTATAGCACACCACACAGTTAGCTTTTCCACACTGAGAGGAAGCTTCTCAGTTTCATGTGGCTGCCCACAAGCCCATATTCGAAGATTTTGCTTGTTTACATGGCCAGAAACATAAAAATGGGCCTCATCCGTGAACTGAATTCGCTGCATGATTCCTGGATTTTGCTCTACCAACTCTTGACATTTCTTCTGCAAAGTGCAGTCGAGCTGCCTTGTTTTGATCAGTTTGTGATTGAAGAACCTAATTCTTATAGGGGTATAACTTAAAATCAGTGTGTAACATTTGCAACACAGAACCTCAGTGATGCCAAGTTCAGTAGACAGTCGACGTGACGATTTTCTTGGACTTTGCTGAAGGGCCCAAATTCGTTTAACATTTTCGTTTCTTGTAGCAACTTTAGGGCGTCCAGTGATTGATGATTATTGCTTTCGTGGCCGGGTCCCTTCCGAGTGAGCTGAGCGCGTCACGGAGGTGATTCACTCGGGCATGGAGGCGCGCAGTCCATACTCTATTCTTACCACTAATGCCAAAAAACCTCGGTTTAAATTGTTCTAGTGCTGTCCGAAATAGAGAGGAGGTTTTCAGAAGGTACTGTCGCCATCCAACTCCTGACTCTCACTCAGCTTATATTTCTGCCCGGAATCGTGCAAAATCTTCTTCAACTTGCCAAAAAATCCTTCATCCGCCAAAAGTGTGAAAATCTATCCAATTCTAATTCTTCTCGCTCTCTTTGGCATCTAGCTAAGAACCTCTTCAACAACTTTACTTCTTTCCTCCCTCTTTTCCATTTCGATGGCTCAGTTGCCGTCTCTTCTCCTGATAAAGCTGAACTCTTCGCTCAAACTTTCGCTTCCAACTCAACCATGGACGATTCCGGTGCTGTTCCTCCATTTCCTCCTCCCTCTGATTTTATTATGTCTGAAATTAGAATCTCTTCTAAAGGTGTTTTTTCTGCCCAATCTGGGCTCAATTCTAGGAAGGCGTACTGTCCTGTTGGTGTTCCTCAAGTTGTTCTCAAGAACTGTGCTTTTGTGCCTAGGCAAACTCTTACGTCTTTGTCTCTCATCTGGAACTTTTCCTTCCTGCTGGAAGTTCGCTTTCATTCAGCCTGTCCGAAAGAAGGGTGATCGCTCTCAACCCTCCAACTATCGTCGAATTGCTTTGATTTCTAGCCTTTCAAAAGTTTTTGAATCTATCCTTCATAGGAAGATTCTTAAACACCTCTCTTTTCACAACCTCCTTTCAGATCGTCAGTATGGGTTCCGCAAGGGACGTTCTACTGGCGATCTTCTTGCATATCTATCTGACTCTTGGTCATCCTCCTTTCGGGATTTCTGTGAAACGTTTGCTATTGCGCTAGACCAGTGTTTCTTAACTCCTAGGTCGCGACCCAAAATTGGTTCATTAAATTGTCATTTATCATTTATTTATGTAATCCGTAATCATGTTACCGCGATCATTTTACCGCGCCCAGCATTTGGGTCGTAGCCTAAAAAGGTTAAGAACCCCTGCGTTACACATATCGAAAACTTTTGATAGAGTCTGGCACAAATCTTTAATTTTGAAATTGCCTTCCTTCAGTTTCTATCCTTCTATCTGTGCCTTCATCTCTAATTTCATTTGTGGCCGATCTATAGCTGCGGTTGTAGATGGCCACTGTTCTTCTCCTAAAGCTATTAACAGTGTTCCTCAGGGTTCTGTCCTGTTACCCACTCTTATTATTTTATTTATTAATGATCTTTTAAGTCGCACTTCCTGTCCTATTCTCTCCTCCGCCGATGATTCCACTTTTCACTTCTCCACCCGCCTCCCAAAGCGTCCCTCACAGCAGTCACTTTGATTCGCGGAGTACGGCTATGGAACACCTGACCTCTGATCTTTCTACTATCTCTGATTCGGGCAGAGAAAACTTTGTGGCTTTGAATGCCTCAAAAATTCAGTTCCTCCATATGTCTACTCGTCACAATCTTCCACAAAACTTTCCCCTTACCTTCAACAACACAACTCAATCCTTCCTCTTCGCTTAACATTCTTGGCGTTTCCTTTTCTCGTGATCTTCCCTGGAAAGATCGCATATACTCTCTTTCCAAAACAGCTTCTAAGAGGTTAGGTGTGCTGTACCACCTCCGTAGTTTCGTCACCCCAACTCAGTTGCTGTCTCTGTACAGGGGTCTTGTCCGCCCCTGTATGGAGTATGCTTCTCATGTGTTGGGTGACTGAACCCACACAGCCGTACTTGACCGAGTGGAATCAAAGGCTTTTCGTCTCATCCATTCCTCGCCTTTTGCTGACTGTTATCAATCCCTCTCTTCGCCGCAATGTTGCCTCACTCTCTCTTTACCATCGCTATTATAACGGACACTGCTCTTCTGAACTCTCTAACTGCATGCCTCCTCCTTTAAGGAGAGCACGCAGCACCATACTTTCTACACTTTCTCATTCCTTTTCTGTCCAACTATTTAATCAAGTGCTAATCGGTATTTTCAGTCTTTCATCTACTCACCGGTCAACTCTGAAGTAATCTTCCTCAATCCATCCTTCCTCCTGTCTATGACTTCTAATCTTTCAAACGCAGTATGTCTAGGCATCTCCAAAACCCCGGACCTTGATTTTGGCTCTCTTCTTCTTCTATAGCGGGGGTGCACTTTTGCGGGCGTCCGCCATTGGCCCCCTCCTTCCTGCCTAAAAAAAACTTCTGCCTTTGTTCCTGTTTTTGATGATACCAGTTTCCTTAAAGTTACGTATGGCTCGCGGTATTGTATGCCTTGATGGAGCTGTCTTGCAACTGTGTGTACGTTTGTATGTACGTTGTATCCTTGTCGGAGACTTGCCATGCACATAGTACAGCTTCACTAGCTCGGCTCTCTGCTCAGAAGTGAGCTGTGATATTATCGAACCTGCAAAGCAATAAAAAGTAAAGGTATCTTCTTTCAAATGAGTAATAATTCACCTACATAACTTGCATATTGTCCAAGTAACAACATTTTGAACTTGTGAAGAATTTTGTGACCACTCTGTAAATAAATTTTTTTTTGTTTCCTATTATTGTTATTCTGTTCCCTACTATTATTTAAAATTGTCAATAAAGTGACTGTGCCACTCTCAATATACAGTATTCTAATAGTGTACATCTGTACATCCTAATGACGATTACTCAATCACTGGATATCAAACAAACTTTGCATAAAAATGAAAGACACTGAATCGAAACAACTTCCAAAAAGATACGACATGAAATAAAAATGAAATAGAAAGAAAGAAGGAAAGAAAGACAGAAGAAGAATAAACTTGTGCGAGAATTTAAAAGCTTTTGTGAATAGTTTCTCTCTCTCAATTTTGGTCTTACGAAAGCGCTTAATTTCCGGTGTACTTTAAAAGCGCCATAAATTTCCTGGTGGAAATTTTAGGTGTCAACCTCCCTCTTTGGTTATTAAAAAATGCTCAAATATTTTCCTCTTTATTTATTTTAAGGGGTTTCATGCGGCTTTTTCCGCTGTATCATATACATATGCATGTACATGCACATGCATCCTCTCTCTCTATCTTTCTTTTTCTCTCTTTCTTTCTCTCTCTCTCTCTCTCTCTCTCTCTCTCTTTCTCTCTCTTTCTCTTTCTTTGGGTCAATGAGCCCACATGAGGCGAAAGCGTTCTAGACTTAGTATTCACTGGCCTCACCGTTGACGAATCGTTGGGCGGGAGTGATCACGGTCTGATTAGGTTCCGTGTGTGCGTCCCTCGGGTGAAGTGTAGTAACTCGAGAGGCAGTAAGCCCGATCTCCGGCGGGCGGACTTTGTTAGCCTACGGGATAGCGTAGGTGAGATGGGGTTAAAGGTCGGCGGCGATGTTGAGGGAGTGTGGAGTGCATTCCGGGACGAGTTTATGGTGCTGCAGTCTGCTGCCATACCCTCAAAACCGGTCACCCCTGCTTCAACGCAGCCTAAGTGGTTCAATCGTGACATCGCTTCGGCTATCCGAAATAGGAAAGTAGCGTATAGGAGAGCGAAGGCCAATCGTTCCCATGAGAACACTGAAGCGTATGTCCGCCTGTGTAGGGAAGTGAAGGCGAAGGTTAGGCTAGCGAAACGTAACGAAAAACTACGGGTGGCAAGCCTCTGCAAGGGGAACCCAAGGAGTTCTTCAGTTATGTTAATAGTAGAAAGCCAATTAGAAGCATGATAGGTCCGTTAAAGGACCGAAGCGGCGTTCTGCGGACCTCCGACGCGGACATCGCCAATGTGCTTAATGAGTACTTTGCGGGAGTGTTCACCAGGGAGGACACCCGCATCATCCCCGAGCCAGGCGTCAGGCACGAAGGTGCTGGCCTGGATAGTGTTCGATGTACCGCGACAGTCGTTGCCGATAGAATAGACAAACTGAGCGCATTTAAGGCTCCTCGGCCAGACCAGTTTCTCCCCAGAGTGTTGCGGGAGGTGCGCGAAAAGGTGGCTCCCCACCTGGCTACAGTCTTCAACAAATCGTTGGAGACGGGCCAGGTGCCTGGTTACTGAAGGGAAGCCAACGTGACCCCTATCTTTAAGAAAGGGGATCACGAAAGTCCAGGGAACTATCGTCCCATTAGTCTCACTTCAGTTGTAGGTAAATTAATTATTAGAGGGGACAATAGCGGATAGGATCGTTGACCATTTGGATTCCTACAAGCTGCTTGGGGACTCCCAACATGGGTTTAGACGGCATAGGTCGTGTCTCACCAACTTGCTCGAGTTTTTCCACGTCATGTTGAGTGAGTATGACAAAAGTAGGGCGATCGATATACTTTATCTCGACTTTCAGAAAGCCTTTGATAAGGTACCTCACCGCCGGCTAATGGCCAAAGTGCGCGCGCTGGATATCGGTGGGGAAGTAGATAGGTGGATTGAAAACTGGCAGAAGAATAGGCGGCACAGGGTTGTAATTAAAGAGGCTAGTTCGGGTTGGGCCTCAGTCACTAGCAGGGTTCCTCAGGGTTCCGTTTTGGGGCCGCTGTTGTTTATCATTTACATAAATGATATAGCAGGTGGCATCGTCAGTCGGATCGCCAAATTCGCTGAGGAAACCAAGATTGGGGCCAATGTTGGGACGCCGGAGACGATCGAGCAACTGCGTGCGGACATAGGTAGGATAGGAGAGTGGTCCGAAAAATGGCAAATGCCGTTTAACTTGGGTAAATGCAAGGTGATGCACATTCGCTACCCCAATCCCAAGTCGGACTACTCCATGTTGGGGAGTAATATCGAGGCAACTGATTTGGAAAAGGACTTGGGTGTGCTAATTAGCAGCGACCTTAAGTTTACCAAACAGTGCGTAGATGTGGAAAAGAAAGCCCAGAAGTTGTTGTGTTATATCAGGAGGCAATCTCAGTTTCAGAACAAGGAGATTGTGCTCTCTCTGTACAATTCCCTGGTTCGGCCGCACCTGGAGTATGCTGTGCAGTTGTGGTCGCCCACCCTCAGGAAAGATATTGAGAGGCTGGAGCGAGTGCAGGCGAGGGCCACAAAGTTAATCCCCTCCGTTGGCCATATGGGCTACAATCGACGCTTACGCGCCCTGAACTTGTTTTCGCTGGAAACTCGGAGGCTGCGCGGTCAACTGAACGAGGTTTTCAAGCTCTTACGCGGGTTCAACGATGACGATTTTAGAAGCCTGTTTAGTTTAAATGATAACCCAACTCGCAACAATGGTTGGAAGTTGGATTTGAAACGGTTTAGGACTAGTGTGTGTGGGAATTACTTTACGTATAAGATCTGTAACACGTGGAACAGGTTACCTTCAGAAGTTGTGAACAGTTCCTCTGTGGATCACTTCAAGAAAAGGTTAGACCAAACCTTGCACACTATTTGAGGGTGTAGAAAATTTTCCCTGGCACCCGTTGCTATTGGTACCTCCTCGGTATGGGCCGCAAGGCCTTTTGAGGTACATCTTTTCGTTGTAGCTCCTTGTAACTTTCTCTCTCTCTCTCTCTCTCTCTCTCTCTCTCTCTCTCTCTCTTAAGCCTTTTTCTCTTCTTTCACTATTAGGACCCTACTGCTACCTCATGCGTGGGAAGAGAGGCTTTTGAACCTCTATAAATAACACCATTTAACGCTCGTAGGTCGTGAGAGACTGGGATGGAGGGGTCCCAGGTGTAGGGGCGCGATGAATGGAGTGTGGCTAGTGCCCCGTTAAGCCCATTCGTAACGCGTAATGGCCTGAACAGCCCCCTGCGACCGTTCTTTGGTGACCAATTGATGGTGCTTGGCTGTACTGCTCTTAGGTGAGAGAGCTTTACTGCCCAGCTGGCTGCCAGGCCAGCGTAAACTCTCGGGCGTAGCCTCTGGGTCTGGTGGGATATCCCTTGAACACTGGATTCTAAGAGTCTGGCCGCTTGTGTGTGACTAATAAGACTTAGTAAGGGGCTGCATCTCGCTGTCGCTCCTGGCGGGAAATCTTGACGCCTGCGTCGCGAGTGTTTGTCAGTTGGTAGCTGCGATACGCTTGGGACTGTCCGGCCCTGGGGAGACCCTTGGTCGGTGCGGCAGCAGCGAGAGGTGTAGTCTTGTGAATGGGATGAATGTCACTTGCAAATAGGCGGATGCGTCTACGCGCGGGAAGAATTCACCCCCCCACCTCCTTTTTTACATACTGGTCAGAACGTTTTTGATAGTTTTCATTGCAAGAACGCTTTATCTTATTCAGTGTATTCAGAGTTCGAAAAAATAAGTTACAATGACAGGACCGCAGAACCTGAAGGCTGAATGTGCAAGGTGGGAGTAAACCAGTGGGTAACGAACTTCAAAGAAACTTGCTTCGAGAAGATCAACCACTCCAGCATGTGCCGCTTTTGCGAACTCATGCAGTTCTACGAGAAGCTAGAGGAGAGGGTCCGGCGGCTCGAGTCGTCCAGATCGGCTGTTGGAGGTGCGGTGGTCACTCACGCGGCTACGCCATCCACCCCGGACCCCATTCATAGGATAGCTGCCCTGGAAAGGCGGTCCATCGATGGACTGGACAGAGCTCGGGACCGCGGAGAAAGGGTAGAGGTGCAACCGGGGGCCAGGGTAAAAAAATCAGTGTCAGGAATCGCCAGCGACCCACGTGGAATGCACGGAACCGCGGCGCACGGTGGAGGGCGCAAAGAAGGGGCCGATAGAGAAGGGTGGGAAGGGGCCGATAAAGAAAAAGGTGGGATGGGGCCTACTGATGGCCCAAAGAAACCGAAGGATGTACCTGCCGGTCGGGTGGGTGCGGGTGGTGTAATGCGGCTGAGTCTATGGTGGCGGCTGGTATCAAAAGGTCTCGGGCAAGAAGGCTGCGAAGCCGAAGCCTGAGACTCCGGTTGCCCCTGTCAGACCTCCAACCGCTTAGTCTCCTGTGCTCAAAGGAGGAAGACACCGTTTTGATTGGGGACTCGCAGATCAGGGCCAGGAGAAGTACTTTGCTTCTGCAAACCGGACAGGAGGAAAGTAAGGTGCTTAGCTGGGCGGGGAACGGCGCACTTAAGGAAGGAGGTAGAGAAGCTGCGCGTGGCTAGTCGGAGGACTGCGATCGTTGTTCACGCTGGTGGCAACGACCTGTTCCTCAAAGGCTGTAGGGTAGGTTTTACAGAAGAGATCATCACCGAGATGATGTCTCTTGCTGATGATCTGAAACTGAAGACAGACAGGGGAATGTTGATGGGTGTTTTACTGCGATGAATGCCAGTGATCACGCGCTCAGTAAGGCCATTGGCATCAACGGGAGGGTGCAAGACTTGTGCGTCCCGCTGGGCGTGAGGTTATTGACCCGTTCGACGCATTTTCGGGTAGGTGGGACCTTTACAGAGGATGGTGTCCACTTCAATGATAAGGGTAAAGGTGTGCCAGGCGCGCTGCTCAACCGGCACCTATACAGATGGTGTTGAGCCCGGGAGAGAGATGACGGGCCCCCACCGGGGAGAGATGATGCTGAGCCGGTGGCGGACGTACCTTCAATTGAAGGATGCGTCCATGTACAGGTGGGTGGCCCTCCTTCCCCGTTGGATGGGGCTCAGCCTCCTGCGGAAGTTGCCCCCTCGTGGTGGGTGAGGGCTCTTCAACTCCCGACAGCCCTGGCTGTTCGGGAAACGGGTCGTGCTAGGGAACGGTCAGAATAGGGAAGGCTCCCCCCGTGCAATGCTTTTTAATGCTAGGTCGATTAGGAATAAGTTTTGCGAGCTACGAGCGCTCTTAGCTTCAGAATACCAGGATATCGTTGCTATCACCGAGTCCTGGAATCATACTGATCGTAGGAACTACGTTGGGGAGTTCGAAATTCCCGGGTATAGAATGTTTCGCAAAGACCGCACCCGTGGGGAGGGGGGAGGAGTACTAAAATACGTGAGGGACACGTTGAGTCCGGTTGACTGCCAGTTCCGTTCGGAACGGGAGCTGCTTGGCGTCGATCTGAAAGTGGGAGGGACGAACTATTGGTTAATCTTGGTGTACAGACCTCCGCATCTCCTCCTCGAGGAGGATACAGCCCTGTACGCCGAACTCTGTAGCCTGCAAGGGGATATGGTGTGTTTAGTTTTAGGAGACTTCAACTGTCGCGGCATAAAGTGGGAAGACAGGACTGCTGATGCTGAAGGGAGGAGGCTAGTTGACTTTGTGATGAGAACCTCCTCACTCAGCGGGTCAATGAGCCTATACGAGGCGAAAGCGTTCTAGACTTAGTATTCACGACCGAAGACATCCTCGTCACTGGCCTCACCGTTGACGAATCGTTGGCGGGAGTGATCACGGTCTGATTAGGTTCTGTGTCTGCGTCCCTCGGGTGAAGCGTAGTAACTCGAGAGGCAGGAAGCTCGATCTCCGGCGGGCGGACTTTGTTAGCCTACGGGATAGAGTAGGTGAGATGGGGTTAGACGTCGGCGGAGATGTTGACGCAGTGTGGGGTGCATTCCGGGACGAGTTTATGGTGCTGTAGTCTGCTGCCATACCCTCAAAACCGGTCACCCCTGCTTCAACGCAGCCTAAGTGGTTCAGTCGTGATATCGCTTCGGCTATCCGAAATAGGAAAGTAGCGTATAGGAGAGCGAAGGCCAATCGTTCCCATGAGAACACCGAGGCGTATGTCCGCCTGTGTAGGGAAGTGAAGGCGAAGGTCAGGCTAGCGGAACGTAACGAAGAACTACGGGTGGCAAGCCTCTGCAAGGAGAACCCTAAGGAGTTCTTCAGTTATGTTAATAGTAGAAAGCCCATTAGAAGCGGCGTTCTGCAGACCTCTGACGCGGACATCGCTAATGTGCTGAATGAGTACTTTGCGGAGTGTTCACCAGGGAGGACACCCACGTCATCCCCAAGCCAGGGGTCAGAAAATTTTCCCTGGCCCCGTTGCCATTGGTACCTCCTCGGAATGGGCCGCAAGGCCTTTTGAGGTACTTCTTTTCCTTGTAACTCCTTGTAACTCTTTCTCTTTCTTTCTCTCTCTCTCTCTCTCTCTTTTTCCTCTCTCTCTCTTTTTCTCTCTCTCTCTCTTTTTCTCTCTCTTTCTCAATCGAGCAACTGCGTGCGGACCTACGTAGCATAGGAGAGTGGTCCGAAAAAATGGCAAATGCCGTTTAACTTGGGTAAATGCAAAGTGATGCACATTCGCTACGCCAATCCCAAGTCGAACTACTCCATGTTGGGGAGTAATATCGAGGCCACTGATTTGGAAAAGGACTTGGGTGTGCTAATTAGCAGCGACCTTAAGTTTACGAAACAGTGCGAAGAGGTGGAAAAGAAAGCCCAGAAGTTGTTTGGTTATATCAGGGGCAATTTAAGTTTGGAACAAGGAGATTGTGCTCTCTCTATACAATTCCCTGGTTCGGCCGCACCTAGAATATGCTGTGCAGTTGTGGTCGCCCACCCCTCAGAAAAAATATTGAGGCTGGAGCGAGTGCAGGCGAGGGTCACAAAGTTAATCCCTTCCGTTAGGCATATGGGCTACAATCGACGCTTATGCGCCCTGAACTTGTTTTCGCTGGAAACTCGGAGGCTGCCTGGTCATCTCATCAAGATTTTCAAGTTCTTACGCGGGTTCAACGATGTCGATTTTAGAAGCATTTTTAGTTTAAATGATAACCCAACTCGAAACAATGGTTGGAAGTTGGATATGAAACGGCTTAGCACTAGTGTGTGTGGGAATTACTTTACCTATAAGATCTGTGACACGTGGAACAGGTTGCCTTCAGAAGTTGTGAACAGTTCCTCTGTGGATCACTTCAAGAAAAGGTTACACCAAATCTTGCACACTATTTGAGGGTGTAGAAAATTTTCCGTGACACCCGTTGCCATTGGTACCTCCTCGGTATGGGCCGTAAGGCCTTTTCAGGTACTTCTTTTCCTTGTAACTCCTTGTAACCCTTTCTCTCTCTCTCTCTCTCTCTCTCATCCATCTATATTAACGATATAGACGTCGGGCTTCTAAGTGCAATCTCCAAATTTGCAGACGATACGAAATTAGGAAGTAGTGTAGGTACTGAGGAGGGCGTAAGAATGCTTCAGAACGATCTTGACAGGTTGGGCGAATGGTCTGCTACTTGGCAGATGCCATTCAACTTAGACAAATGTAAGGTAATGCACATAGGTTATAAAAACCCGAAGACCGATTACTCTCTCTTGGGAAGGAACTTGACTGAGACCGATCTAGAGAAAGACTTAGGAGTCTATATCAGCAACGATCTGAAACCGTCGAAGCACTGTGCAGAAGTCGAAAAGAGGGGCTTCAAATTATTAGGTTATATTAAAAGACAGTTCCAGTTTCGGAACGAGGAGACTGTAATGTGTCTTTATAATTCACTAGTCAGACCTCAACTGGAATACTGTGCGCAGTTTTGGTCTCCGTCCCTCAGGAAGGACATAGAAAGGTTAGAAAGAGTACAAGCAAGGGCTACAAAATTGATCCCTTCAATGAGAATGCAAAGCTACCAACGGAGATTGGAGCGCCTAAATCTGTTTAGCTTAGAGACGAGGAGGTTGCGGGGTCAGCTTATTCAAGTCTTCAAGATGCTCAAAGGAATAGACAAGGGTAGATTACAGACACTTATTCTCACTTAATGACAATCCGACAAGAATAATGGGTTTAAACTGGAACTAAAGACATTTAGGACCTCTGTCTGCGGAAATTTCTTTTCCTATAAAATAGTTAATATCTGGAACCAACTTCCCTCAGAGGTTGTTTCCAGTCAAAGTGTAAATGTGTTTAAAAATAGGTTAGACAAAGTACTGAATACTCTCATAGTTTAAGATTAAAACCTCAGAAAACTCTGCAGGAGTTCGCTTGCACGGTGTCGCTGTGAGCAAGCTAAATATAGAGCTATTTATATATTCTCCACTTTCCTGTAAAATTTCCTTGGCTACTTTTCCAGGGTCAAGGTATTTTCTTCAACCTTTTTCCGTACCTGCCTCTGGCAGGGAGGGAGCGGATGGTGGGGAGAGAGCCTTCTACTTTTCTATCCAGTTTTCTACTACTGCTAGGATAGTTGAAAGAAAATAAACTTTTAATAACAGGAACCTCCCAGAGTGGACCGAGAGGTTTGAGGCTTCCTCTTGTCCTTGTAACTCCTTGTAACTCTTTTTCTCTCTCTCTCTCTTTTTTTCTCTCTCTCCCTCTTTTTCTCTCTCTCTGTCTCTTTTTCTCTCCCTCTCTCTCTTTTTCTCTCATTTTCCCTCTCTCTTTTTCTCTCTCTCTCTCTCTCTTTTTCTCTCTCTCTCTCTCTCTTTTTCTCTCTCTCTCTTTCTCATTCGAGCAACTGCGTGCGGACATACGTAAGATAGGAAAGTTGTCCGAAAAATGGCAAATGCCGTTTAACTTGGGTAAATGCAAAGTGATGCACATTCGCTACGCCAATCCCAAGTCGGACTACTCCATGTTGCGGAGTAATATCGAGGCCACTGATTTGGAAAAGGACTTGGGTGTGCTAATTAGCAGCGACCTTAAGTTTACGAAACAGTGCGTAGATGTGGAAAAGAAAGCCCAGAAGCTGTTTGGTTATATCAGGAGGCAATTTAAGTTTCGGAACAAGAAGATTGTGCTCTCTCTGTACAATTCCCTGGTTCGGCCGCACCTGGAGTATGCTGTGCAGTTGTGGTCGCCCACCCTCAGGAAAGATATTGAGAGGCTGGAGCGAGTGCAGGCGAGGGCCACAAAGTTAATCCCCTCCGTTGGCCATATGGGCTACAATCGACGCTTACGCGCCCTGAACTTGTTTTCGCTGGAAACTCGGAGGCTGCGCGGTCAACTGAACGAGGTTTTCAAGCTCTTACGCGGGTTCAACGATGACGATTTTAGAAGCCTGTTTAGTTTAAATGATAACCCAACTCGCAACAATGGTTGGAAGTTGGATTTGAAACGGTTTAGGACTAGTGTGTGTGTGGGAATTACTTTACGTATAAGATCTGTAACACGTGGAACAGGTTACCTTCAGAAGTTGTGAACAGTTCCTCTGTGGATCACTTCAAGAAAAGGTTAGACCAAACCTTGCACACTATTGAGGGTGTAGAAAATTTTCCCTGGCACCCGTTGCTATTGGTACCTCCTCGGTATGGGCCGCAAGGCCTTTTGAGGTACATCTTTTCGTTGTAGCTCCTTGTAACTTTCTCTCTCTCTCTCTCCTCTCTCTCTCTCTCTCTCTCTCTCTCTCTCTCTCTAAGCCTTTTTCTCTTCTTTTACTATTAGGACCCTACTGCTACCTCATGCGTGGGAAGAGAGGCTTTGGAACCTCTATAAATAACACCATTTAACGCTCGTAGGTCGTGAGAGACTGGGATGGAGGGTCCCAGGTGTAGGGCGCGATGAAAGGAGTGTGGCTAGTGCCCCGTTAAGCCCATTCGTAACGCGTAATGGCCTGAACAGCCCCCTGCGACCGTTCTTTGGTGACCAATTGATGGTGCTTGGCTGTACTGCTCTTAGGTGAGAGAGCTTTACTGCCCAGCTGGCTGCCAGGCCAGCGTAAACTCTCGGGCGTAGCCTCTGGGTCTGGTGGGATATCCCTTGAACACTGGATTCTAAGAGTCTGGCCGCATGTGTGTGACTAATAAGACTTAGTAAGGAGCTGCATCTCGCTGTCGCTCCTGGCGGGAAATCGTGCGCCTGCGTCGCGAGTGTTGTCAGTTTGGTAGCTGCGATACGCTTGGGACTGTCCGGACCCTGGGAGACCTTGGTCGGTGTGGCAGCAGCGAGGGTGTAGTCCTTGTGATGGGATGAACGTCACTTGCAAATAGGCGGATGCGTCTACGCGCGGGAAGAATCACCCCCCACCTCCTTTTTTACATACTGGTTCAGAACGTTTTTTGATAGTTTTCATTGCTAGAACGCTTTATCTTATTCAGTGTATTCAGAGTTCGAAAAAAATAAGTTACAATGACAGGACCGCAGAAACTGAAGGCTGAATGTGCAAGGTGTGGAGTAAACCAGTGGGTTAACGACTTCAAAGAAACTTGCTTCGAGAAGATCAACCACTCCAGCATGTGCCGCTTTTGCGAATCATGCAGTTCTACGAGAAGCTAGAGGAGAGGGTCCGGCGGCTCGCGAGTCGTCCAGAGGTGTGGAGTGCGGTGGTCACTCACGCGGCTACGCCCTCCACCCCGGACCCCATTCATAGGATAGCTGCCCTGGAAAGGCGGTCCATCGATGGACTGGACAGAGCCGGGACCGCGGAGAAAGGTAGAGGTGCAACCGGGGGCCAGGGTAAAAAATCAGTGTCAGGAATCGCCAGCGCCACGTGGATGCACGGAACCGCGGCGCCGGGGAGGGCGCAAGAAGGGGCCGATAGAGAAGGGTGGGAAGGGCCGATAAAGAAAAAGGGTGGATGGGGCCTACTGATGGCCCAAAGAAACCGAGACTGTACCTGCCGTCGGGGTGGGTCGGGTGGTGTAAGTGCGCTGAGTCTATGGTGGCGGCTGGTATCAAAAGGTCTCGGGCAAGAAGGCTGCGAAGCCGAAGCCTGAGACTCCGGTTGCCCCTGTCAGGACCTCCAACCGCTTTAGTCTCCTGTGCTCAAAGGAGGAAGACACCGTTTTGATTGGGGACTCGCAGATCAGGGCCAGGAGAAGTACTTTGCTTCTGCAAACCGGGACAGGAGGAAAGTAAGGTGCTTAGCTGGGCGGGGAACGGCGCACTTAAGGAAGGAGGTAGAGAAGCTGCGCGTGGCTAGTCGGAGGACTGCGATCGTTGTCACGCTGGTGGCAACGACCTGTTCCTCAAGGCTGTAGGGTAGGTTTTACAGAAGAGATCATCACCGAGATGATGTCTCTTGCTGATGATCTGAAACTGAAGACAGACAGGGGAATGTTGATGGGTGTTTTACTGCGGATGAATGCCAGTGATCACGCGCTCAGTAAGGCCATTGGCATCAACGGGAGGGTGCAAGACTTGTGCGTCCCGCTGGGCGTGAGGGTTATTGACCCGTTCGACGCATTTTCGGTAGGTGGGACCTTTACCAGAGGATGGTGTCCACTTCAATGATAAGGTAAAGGTGTGCCAGGCGCGCTGCTCAACCGGCACCTATACAGAATGGTGAGGTTGAGCCCGGGGAGAGATGACGGGCCCCCACCGGGGAGAGATGATGCTGAGCCGGTGGCGGACGTACCTTCAATTGAAGGATGCGTCCATGTACAGGTGGGTGGCCCTCCTTCCCCGTTGGATGGGGCTCAGCCTCCTGCGGAAGTTGCCCCCTCGTTGGTGAGGGGCTCTTCAACTCCCGACAGCCCTGGCTGTTCGGGAAACGGGTCGTGCTAGGGAACGGTCAGAATAGGGAAGGCTCCCCCCGTGCAATGCTTTTTAATGCTAGGTCGATTAGGATAAGTTTTGCGAGCTACGAGCGCTCTTAGCTTCAGAATACCAGGATATCGTTGCTATCACCGAGTCCTGGAATCATACTGATCGTAGGAACTACGTTGGGGAGTTCGAAATTCCCGGGTATAGAATGTTTCGCAAAGACCGCACCCGTGGGGAGGGGGGAGGAGTACTAAAATACGTGAGGGACACGTTGAGTCCGGTGACTGCCAGTTCCGTTCGGAACGGGAGCTGCTTGGCGTCGATCTGAAAGTGGGAGGGACGAACTATTGGTTAATCTTGGTGTACAGACCTCCGCATCTCCTCCTCGAGGAGGATACAGCCCTGTACGCCGAACTCTGTAGCCTGCAAGAGGGATAGTGGTGTTTTAGTTTTAGGAGACTTCAACTGTCGCGGCATAAAGTGGGAAGACAGGACTGCTGATGCTGAAGGGAGGAGGCTAGTTGACTTTGTGATGAGAACCTCCTCACTCAGCGGGTCAATGAGCCTATACGAGGCGAAAGCGTTCTAGACTTAGTATTCACGACCGAAGACATCCTCGTCACTGGCCTCACCGTTGACGAATCGTTGGGCGGGAGTGATCACGGTCTGATTAGGTTCTGTGTCTGCGTCCCTCGGGTGAAGCGTAGTAACTCGAGAGGCAGGAAGCTCGATCTCCGGCGGGCGGACTTTGTTAGCCTACGGGATAGAGTAGGTGAGATGGGGTTAGACGTCGGCGGAGATGTTGACGCAGTGTGGGGTGCATTCCGGGACGAGTTTATGGTGCTGTAGTCTGCTG
Organism: Bathynomus jamesi; assembly: GCA_023014485.1. NCBI lineage: Eukaryota > Metazoa > Arthropoda > Malacostraca > Isopoda > Cirolanidae > Bathynomus > Bathynomus jamesi. The sequence goes on along the minus strand of JAJOZX010013928.1, from coordinate 51,652 downwards.
CCATACCCTCAAAACCGGTCACCCCTGCTTCAACGCAGCCTAAGTGGTTCAGTCGTGATATCGCTTCGGCTATCCGAAATAGGAAAGTAGCGTATAGGAGAGCGAAGGCCAATCGTTCCCATGAGAACACCGAGGCGTATGTCCGCCTGTGTAGGGAAGTGAAGGCGAAGGTCAGGCTAGCGGAACGTAACGAAGAACTACGGGTGGCAAGCCTCTGCAAGGAGAACCCTAAGGAGTTCTTCAGTTATGTTAATAGTAGAAAGCCCATTAGAAGCGGCGTTCTGCAGACCTCTGACGCGGACATCGCTAATGTGCTGAATGAGTACTTTGCGGGAGTGTTCACCAGGGAGGACACCCACGTCATCCCCAAGCCAGGGGTCAGAAAATTTTCCCTGGCCCCGGTTGCCATTGGTACCTCCTCGGAATGGGCCGCAAGGCCTTTTGAGGTACTTCTTTTCCTTGTAACTCTTGTAACTCTTTCTCTTTCTTTCTCTCTCTCTCTCTCTCTCTTTTTCCCTCTCTCTCTTTTTTCTCTCTCTCTCTCTTTTTCTCTCTCTTTCTCAATCGAGCAACTGCGTGCGGACCTACGTAGCATAGGAGAGTGGTCCGAAAAATGGCAAATGCCGTTTAACTTGGGTAAATGCAAAGTGATGCACATTCGCTACGCCAATCCCAAGTCGAACTACTCCATGTTGGGGAGTAATATCGAGGCCACTGATTTGGAAAAGGACTTGGGTGTGCTAATTAGCAGCGACCTTAAGTTTACGAAACAGTGCGAAGAGGTGGAAAAGAAAGCCCAGAAGTTGTTTGGTTATATCAGGGGGCAATTTAAGTTTTGGAACAAGGAGATTGTGCTCTCTCTATACAATTCCCTGGTTCGGCCGCACCTAGAATATGCTGTGCAGTTGTGGTCGCCCACCCCTCAGAAAAAATATTGAGGCTGGAGCGAGTGCAGGCGAGGGTCACAAAGTTAATCCCTTCCGTTAGGCATATGGGCTACAATCGACGCTTATGCGCCCTGAACTTGTTTTCGCTGGAAACTCGGAGGCTGCCTGGTCATCTCATCAAGATTTTCAAGTTCTTACGCGGGTTCAACGATGTCGATTTTAGAAGCATTTTTAGTTTAAATGATAACCCAACTCGAAACAATGGTTGGAAGTTGGATATGAAACGGCTTAGCACTAGTGTGTGTGGGAATTACTTTACCTATAAGATCTGTGACACGTGGAACAGGTTGCCTTCAGAAGTTGTGAACAGTTCCTCTGTGGATCACTTCAAGAAAAGGTTACACCAAATCTTGCACACTATTTGAGGGTGTAGAAAATTTTCCGTGACACCCGTTGCCATTGGTACCTCCTCGGTATGGGCCGTAAGGCCTTTTCAGGTACTTCTTTTCCTTGTAACTCCTTGTAACCCTTTCTCTCTCTCTCTCTCTCTCTCATCCATCTATATTAACGATATAGACGTCGGGCTTCTAAGTGCAATCTCCAAATTTGCAGACGATACGAAATTAGGAAGTAGTGTAGGTACTGAGGAGGGCGTAAGAATGCTTCAGAACGATCTTGACAGGTTGGGCGAATGGTCTGCTACTTGGCAGATGCCATTCAACTTAGACAAATGTAAGGTAATGCACATAGGTTATAAAAACCCGAAGACCGATTACTCTCTCTTGGGAAGGAACTTGACTGAGACCGATCTAGAGAAAGACTTAGGAGTCTATATCAGCAACGATCTGAAACCGTCGAAGCACTGTGCAGAAGTCGAAAAGAGGGGCTTCAAATTATTAGGTTATATTAAAAGACAGTTCCAGTTTCGGAACGAGGAGACTGTAATGTGTCTTTATAATTCACTAGTCAGACCTCAACTGGAATACTGTGCGCAGTTTTGGTCTCCGTCCCTCAGGAAGGACATAGAAAGGTTAGAAAGAGTACAAGCAAGGGCTACAAAATTGATCCCTTCAATGAGAATGCAAAGCTACCAACGGAGATTGGAGCGCCTAAATCTGTTTAGCTTAGAGACGAGGAGGTTGCGGGGTCAGCTTATTCAAGTCTTCAAGATGCTCAAAGGAATAGACAAGGGTAGATTACAGACACTTATTCTCACTTAATGACAATCCGACAAGAAATAATGGGTTTAAACTGGAACTAAAGACATTTAGGACCTCTGTCTGCGGAAATTTCTTTTCCTATAAAATAGTTAATATCTGGAACCAACTTCCCTCAGAGGTTGTTTCCAGTCAAAGTGTAAATGTGTTTAAAAATAGGTTAGACAAAGTACTGAATACTCTCATAGTTTAAGATTAAAACCTCAGAAAACTCTGCAGGAGTTCGCTTGCACGGTGTCGCTGTGAGCAAGCTAAATATAGAGCTATTTATATATTCTCCACTTTCCTGTAAAATTTCCTTGGCTACTTTTCCAGGGGTCAAGGTATTTTCTTCAACCTTTTTCCGTACCTGCCTCTGGCAGGGAGGGAGCGGATGGTGGGGAGAGAGCCTTCTACTTTTCTATCCAGTTTTCTACTACTGCTAGGATAGTTGAAAGAAAAATAAACTTTTAATAACAGGAACCTCCCAGAGTGGACCGAGAGGTTTGAGGCTTCCTCTTGTCCTTGTAACTCCTTGTAACTCTTTTTCTCTCTCTCTCTCTTTTTTTCTCTCTCTCCCTCTTTTTTCTCTCTCTGTCTCTTTTCTCTCCCTCTCTCTCTTTTTCTCTCATTTTCCCTCTCTTTTTTCTCTCTCTCTCTCTTTTTTCTCTCTCTCTCTCTCTCTTTTTCTCTCTCTCTCTTTCTCAATCGAGCAACTGCGTGCGGACATACGTAAGATAGGAAAGTTGTCCGAAAAATGGCAAATGCCGTTTAACTTGGGTAAATGCAAAGTGATGCACATTCGCTACGCCAATCCCAAGTCGGACTACTCCATGTTGCGGAGTAATATCGAGGCCACTGATTTGGAAAAGGACTTGGGTGTGCTAATTAGCAGCGACCTTAAGTTTACCAAACAGTGCGTAGATGTGGAAAAGAAAGCCCAGAAGCTGTTTGGTTATATCAGGAGGCAATTAAGTTTCGGAACAAGAAGATTGTGCTCTCTCTGTACAATTCCCTGGTTCGGCCGCACCTGGAGTATGCTGTGCAGTTGTGGTCGCCCACCCTCAGGAAAGATATTGAGAGGCTGGAGCGAGTGCAGGCGAGGGCCACAAAGTTAATCCCCTCCGTTGGCCATATGGGCTACAATCGACGCTTACGCGCCCTGAACTTGTTTTCGCTGGAAACTCGGAGGCTGCGCGGTCAACTGAACGAGGTTTTCAAGCTCTTACGCGGGTTCAACGATGACGATTTTAGAAGCCTGTTTAGTTTAAATGATAACCCAACTCGCAACAATGGTTGGAAGTTGGATTTGAAACGGTTTAGGACTAGTGTGTGTGTGGGAATTACTTTACGTATAAGATCTGTAACACGTGGAACAGGTTACCTTCAGAAGTTGTGAACAGTTCCTCTGTGGATCACTTCAAGAAAAGGTTAGACCAAACCTTGCACACTATTTGAGGGTGTAGAAAATTTTCCCTGGCACCCGTTGCTATTGGTACCTCCTCGGTATGGGCCGCAAGGCCTTTTGAGGTACATCTTTTCGTTGTAGCTCCTTGTAATTTCTCTCTCTCTCTCTCTCTCTCTCTCTCTCTCTCTCTCTCTCTCTCTCTCTCTCTCTCTCTCTCTTAAGCCTTTTTCTCTTCTTTCACTATTAGGACCCTACTGCTACCTCATGCGTGGGAAGAGAGGCTTTGGAACCTCTATAAATAACACCATTTAACGCTCGTAGGTCGTGAGAGACTGGGATGGAGGGGTCCCAGGTGTAGGGGCGCGATGAAAGGAGTGTGGCTAGTGCCCCGTTAAGCCCATTCGTAACGCGTAATGGCCTGAACAGCCCCCTGCGACCGTTCTTTGGTGACCAATTGATGGTGCTTGGCTGTACTGCTCTTAGGTGAGAGAGCTTTACTGCCCAGCTGGCTGCCAGGCCAGCGTAAACTCTCGGGCGTAGCCTCTGGGTCTGGTGGGATATCCCTTGAACACTGGATTCTAAGAGTCTGGCCGCTTGTGTGTGACTAATAAGACTTAGTAAGGGGCTGCATCTCGCTGTCGCTCCTGGCGGGAAATCGTGACGCCTGCGTCGCGAGTGTTTGTCAGTTGGTAGCTGCGATACGCTTGGGACTGTCCGGCCCTGGGGAGACCCTTGGTCGGTGTGGCAGCAGCGAGAGGTGTAGTCTTGTGAATGGGATGAACGTCACTTGCAAATAGGCGGATGCGTCTACGCGCGGGAAGAATTCACCCCCCCACCTCCTTTTTTACATACTGGTCAGAACGTTTTTGATAGTTTTCATTGCTAGAACGCTTTATCTTATTCAGTGTATTCAGAGTTCGAAAAAAATAAGTTACAATGACAGGACCGCAGAAACTGAAGGCTGAATGTGCAAGGTGTGGAGTAAACCAGTGGGTAACGAACTTCAAAGAAACTTGCTTCGAGAAGATCAACCACTCCAGCATGTGCCGCTTTTGCGAACTCATGCAGTTCTACGAGAAGCTAGAGGAGAGGGTCCGGCGGCTCGAGTCGTCCAGATCGGCTGTTGGAGGTGCGGTGGTCACTCACGCGGCTACGCCATCCACCCCGGACCCCATTCATAGGATAGCTGCCCTGGAAAGGCGGTCCATCGATGGACTGGACAGAGCTCGGGACCGCGGAGAAAGGGTAGAGGTGCAACCGGGGGCCAGGGTAAAAAAATCAGTGTCAGGAATCGCCAGCGACCCACGTGGAATGCACGGAACCGCGGCGCACGGTGGAGGGCGCAAAGAAGGGGCCGATAGAGAAGGGTGGGAAGGGGCCGATAAAGAAAAAGGGTGGGATGGGGCCTACTGATGGCCCAAAGAAACCGAAGGATGTACCTGCCGGTCGGGGTGGGTCGGGTGGTGTAAGTGCGGCTGAGTCTATGGGTGGCGGCTGGTATCAAAAGGTCTCGGGCAAGAAGGCTGCGAAGCCGAAGCCTGAGACTCCGGTTGCCCCTGTCAGGACCTCCAACCGCTTTAGTCTCCTGTGCTCAAAGGAGGAAGACACCGTTTTGATTGGGGACTCGCAGATCAGGGGCCAGGAGAAGTACTTTGCTTCTGCAAACGGGACAGGAGGAAAGTAAGGTGCTTAGCTGGGCGGGGAACGGCGCACTTAAGGAAGGAGGTAGAGAAGCTGCGCGTGGCTAGTCGGAGGACTGCGATCGTTGTTCACGCTGGTGGCAACGACCTGTTCCTCAAAGGCTGTAGGGTAGGTTTTACAGAAGAGATCATCACCGAGATGATGTCTCTTGCTGATGATCTGAAACTGAAGACAGACAGGGGAATGTTGATGGGTGTTTTACTGCGGATGAATGCCAGTGATCACGCGCTCAGTAAGGCCATTGGCATCAACGGGAGGGTGCAAGACTTGTGCGTCCCGCTGGGCGTGAGGGTTATTGACCCGTTCGACGCATTTTCGGTAGGTGGGACCTTTACCAGAGGGATGGTGTCCACTTCAATGATAAGGGTAAAGGTGTGCCAGGCGCGCTGCTCAACCGGCACCTATACAGAATGGTGAGGTTGAGCCCGGGGAGAGAGATGACGGGCCCCCACCGGGGAGAGATGATGCTGAGCCGGTGGCGGACGTACCTTCAATTGAAGGATGCGTCCATGTACAGGTGGGTGGCCCTCCTTCCCCGTTGGATGGGGCTCAGCCTCCTGCGGAAGTTGCCCCCTCGTTGGTGAGGGGCTCTTCAACTCCCGACAGCCCTGGCTGTTCGGGAAACGGGTCGTGCTAGGGAACGGTCAGAATAGGGAAGGCTCCCCCCGTGCAATGCTTTTTAATGCTAGGTCGATTAGGAATAAGTTTTGCGAGCTACGAGCGCTCTTAGCTTCAGAATACCAGGATATCGTTGCTATCACCGAGTCCTGGAATCATACTGATCGTAGGAACTACGTTGGGGAGTTCGAAATTCCCGGGTATAGAATGTTTCGCAAAGACCGCACCCGTGGGGAGGGGGGAGGAGTACTAAAATACGTGAGGGACACGTTGAGTCCGGTTGACTGCCAGTTCCGTTCGGAACGGGAGCTGCTTGGCGTCGATCTGAAAGTGGGAGGGACGAACTATTGGTTAATCTTGGTGTACAGACCTCCGCATCTCCTCCTCGAGGAGGATACAGCCCTGTACGCCGAACTCTGTAGCCTGCAAGGGGATATGGTGTGTTTAGTTTTAGGAGACTTCAACTGTCGCGGCATAAAGTGGGAAGACAGGACTGCTGATGCTGAAGGGAGGAGGCTAGTTGACTTTGTGATGAGAACCTCCTCACTCAGCGGGTCAATGAGCCTATACGAGGCGAAAGCGTTCTAGACTTAGTATTCACGACCGAAGACATCCTCGTCACTGGCCTCACCGTTGACGAATCGTTGGGCGGGAGTGATCACGGTCTGATTAGGTTCTGTGTCTGCGTCCCTCGGGTGAAGCGTAGTAACTCGAGAGGCAGGAAGCTCGATCTCCGGCGGGCGGACTTTGTTAGCCTACGGGATAGAGTAGGTGAGATGGGGTTAGACGTCGGCGGAGATGTTGACGCAGTGTGGGGTGCATTCCGGGACGAGTTTATGGTGCTGTAGTCTGCTGCCATACCCTCAAAACCGGTCACCCCTGCTTCAACGCAGCCTAAGTGGTTCAGTCGTGATATCGCTTCGGCTATCCGAAATAGGAAAGTAGCGTATAGGAGAGCGAAGGCCAATCGTTCCCATGAGAACACCGAGGCGTATGTCCGCCTGTGTAGGGAAGTGAAGGCGAAGGTCAGGCTAGCGGAACGTAACGAAGAACTACGGGTGGCAAGCCTCTGCAAGGAGAACCCTAAGGAGTTCTTCAGTTATGTTAATAGTAGAAAGCCCATTAGAAGCGGCGTTCTGCAGACCTCTGACGCGGACATCGCTAATGTGCTGAATGAGTACTTTGCGGGAGTGTTCACCAGGGAGGACACCCACGTCATCCCCAAGCCAGGGGTCAGAAAATTTTCCCTGGCCCCGTTGCCATTGGTACCTCGGAATGGGCCGCAAGGCCTTTTGAGGTACTTCTTTTCCTTGTAACTCCTTGTAACTCTTTCTCTTTCTCTCTCTCTCTCTCTCTCTCTTTTTCCCTCTCTCTCTCTTTTTCTCTCTCTCTCTCTTTTTCTCTCTCTTTCTCAATCGAGCAACTGCGTGCGGACCTACGTAGCATAGGAGAGTGGTCCGAAAAATGGCAAATGCCGTTTAACTTGGGTAAATGCAAAGTGATGCACATTCGCTACGCCAATCCCAAGTCGAACTACTCCATGTTGGGGAGTAATATCGAGGCCACTGATTTGGAAAAGGACTTGGGTGTGCTAATTAGCAGCGACCTTAAGTTTACGAAACAGTGCGAAGAGGTGGAAAAGAAAGCCCAGAAGTTGTTTGGTTATATCAGGGGCAATTTAAGTTTTGGAACAAGGAGATTGTGCTCTCTCTATACAATTCCCTGGTTCGGCCGCACCTAGAATATGCTGTGCAGTTGTGGTCGCCCACCCCTCAGAAAAAATATTGAGGCTGGAGCGAGTGCAGGCGAGGGTCACAAAGTTAATCCCTTCCGTTAGGCATATGGGCTACAATCGACGCTTATGCGCCCTGAACTTGTTTTCGCTGGAAACTCGGAGGCTGCCTGGTCATCTCATCAAGATTTTCAAGTTCTTACGCGGGTTCAACGATGTCGATTTTAGAAGCATTTTTAGTTTAAATGATAACCCAACTCGAAACAATGGTTGGAAGTTGGATATGAAACGGCTTAGACTAGTGTGTGTGGGAATTACTTTACCTATAAGATCTGTGACACGTGGAACAGGTTGCCTTCAGAAGTTGTGAACAGTTCCTCTGTGGATCACTTCAAGAAAAGGTTACACCAAATCTTGCACACTATTTGAGGGTGTAGAAAATTTTCCGTGACACCCGTTGCCATTGGTACCTCCTCGGTATGGGCCGTAAGGCCTTTTCAGGTACTTCTTTTCCTTGTAACTCCTTGTAACCCTTTCTCTCTCTCTCTCTCTCTCTCTCATCCATCTATATTAACGATATAGACGTCGGGCTTCTAAGTGCAATCTCCAAATTTGCAGACGATACGAAATTAGGAAGTAGTGTAGGTACTGAGGAGGGCGTAAGAATGCTTCAGAACGATCTTGACAGGTTGGGCGAATGGTCTGCTACTTGGCAGATGCCATTCAACTTAGACAAATGTAAGGTAATGCACATAGGTTATAAAAACCCGAAGACCGATTACTCTCTCTTGGGAAGGAACTTGACTGAGACCGATCTAGAGAAAGACTTAGGAGTCTATATCAGCAACGATCTGAAACCGTCGAAGCACTGTGCAGAAGTCGAAAAGAGGGGCTTCAAATTATTAGGTTATATTAAAAGACAGTTCCAGTTTCGGAACGAGGAGACTGTAATGTGTCTTTATAATTCACTAGTCAGACCTCAACTGGAATACTGTGCGCAGTTTTGGTCTCCGTCCCTCAGGAAGGACATAGAAAGGTTAGAAAGAGTACAAGCAAGGGCTACAAAATTGATCCCTTCAATGAGAATGCAAAGCTACCAACGGAGATTGGAGCGCCTAAATCTGTTTAGCTTAGAGACGAGGAGGTTGCGGGGTCAGCTTATTCAAGTCTTCAAGATGCTCAAAGGAATAGACAAGGGTAGATTACAGACACTTATTCTCACTTAATGACAATCCGACAAGAAATAATGGGTTTAAACTGGAACTAAAGACATTTAGGACCTCTGTCTGCGGAAATTTCTTTTCCTATAAAATAGTTAATATCTGGAACCAACTTCCCTCAGAGGTTGTTTCCAGTCAAAGTGTAAATGTGTTTAAAAATAGGTTAGACAAAGTACTGAATACTCTCATAGTTTAAGATTAAAACCTCAGAAAACTCTGCAGGAGTTCGCTTGCACGGTGTCGCTGTGAGCAAGCTAAATATAGAGCTATTTATATATTCTCCACTTTCCTGTAAAATTTCCTTGGCTACTTTTCCAGGGGTCAAGGTATTTTCTTCAACCTTTTTCCGTACCTGCCTCTGGCAGGGAGGGAGCGGATGGTGGGGAGAGAGCCTTCTACTTTTCTATCCAGTTTTCTACTACTGCTAGGATAGTTGAAAGAAAAATAAACTTTTAATAACAGGAACCTCCCAGAGTGGACCGAGAGGTGTTTGAGGCTTCCTCTTGTCCTTGTAACTCCTTGTAACTCTTTTTCTCTCTCTCTCTCTTTTTTCTCTCTCTCCCTCTTTTTCTCTCTCTGTCTCTTTTTCTCTCCCTCTCTCTCTTTTTCTCTCATTTTCCCTCTCTCTTTTTCTCTCTCTCTCTCTCTTTTTCTCTCTCTCTCTCTCTCTTTTCTCTCTCTCTCTTTCTCATTCGAGCAACTGCGTGCGGACATACGTAAGATAGGAAAGTTGTCCGAAAAATGGCAAATGCCGTTTAACTTGGGTAAATGCAAAGTGATGCACATTCGCTACGCCAATCCCAAGTCGGACTACTCCATGTTGCGGAGTAATATCGAGGCCACTGATTTGGAAAAGGACTTGGGTGTGCTAATTAGCAGCGACCTTAAGTTTACGAAACAGTGCGTAGATGGAAAAGAAAGCCCAGAAGCTGTTTGGTTATATCAGGAGGCAATTTAAGTTTCGGAACAAGAAGATTGTGCTCTCTCTGTACAATTCCCTGGTTCGGCCGCACCTGGAGTATGCTGTGCAGTTGTGGTCGCCCACCCTCAGGAAAGATATTGAGAGGCTGGAGCGAGTGCAGGCGAGGGCCACAAAGTTAATCCCCTCCGTTGGCCATATGGGCTACAATCGACGCTTACGCGCCCTGAACTTGTTTTCGCTGGAAACTCGGAGGCTGCGCGGTCAACTGAACGAGGTTTTCAAGCTCTTACGCGGGTTCAACGATGACGATTTTAGAAGCCTGTTTAGTTTAAATGATAACCCAACTCGCAACAATGGTTGGAAGTTGGATTTGAAACGGTTTAGGACTAGTGTGTGTGTGGGAATTACTTTACGTATAAGATCTGTAACACGTGGAACAGGTTACCTTCAGAAGTTGTGAACAGTTCCTCTGTGGATCACTTCAAGAAAAGGTTAGACCAAACCTTGCACACTATTTGAGGGTGTAGAAAATTTTCCCTGGCACCCGTTGCTATTGGTACCTCCTCGGTATGGGCCGCAAGGCCTTTTGAGGTACATCTTTTCGTTGTAGCTCCTTGTAACTTCTCTCTCTCTCTCTCTCTCTCTCTCTCTCTCTCTCTCTCTCTCTTAAGCCTTTTTCTCTTCTTTCACTATTAGGACCCTACTGCTACCTCATGCGTGGGAAGAGAGGCTTTGGAACCTCTATAAATAACACCATTTAACGCTCGTAGGTCGTGAGAGACTGGGATGGAGGGGTCCCAGGTGTAGAGGCGCGATGAAAGGAGTGTGGCTAGTGCCCCGTTAAGCCCATTCGTAACGCGTAATGGCCTGAACAGCCCCCTGCGACCGTTCTTTGGTGACCAATTGATGGTGCTTGGCTGTACTGCTCTTAGGTGAGAGAGCTTTACTGCCCAGCTGGCTGCCAGGCCAGCGTAAACTCTCGGGCGTAGCCTCTGGGTCTGGTGGGATATCCCTTGAACACTGGATTCTAAGAGTCTGGCCGCTTGTGTGTGACTAATAAGACTTAGTAAGGGGCTGCATCTCGCTGTCGCTCCTGGCGGGAAATCGTGACGCCTGCGTCGCGAGTGTTTGTCAGTTGGTAGCTGCGATACGCTTGGGACTGTCCGGCCCTGGGGAGACCCTTGGTCGGTGTGGCAGCAGCGAGAGGTGTAGTCTTGTGAATGGGATGAACGTCACTTGCAAATAGGCGGATGCGTCTACGCGCGGGAAGAATTCACCCCCCCACCTCCTTTTTTACATACTGGTCAGAACGTTTTTGATAGTTTTCATTGCTAGAACGCTTTATCTTATTCAGTGTATTCAGAGTTCGAAAAAAATAAGTTAAAATGACAGGACCGCAGAAACTGAAGGCTGAATGTGCAAGGTACAGCGAGAGCACAATCTCCTTGTTACGAATCGAAATTGCTTCCTGATGGTCGAGGGGTACGTCCCTAAAAGGGCCCTCGATTTGTTTTAGACGACTACGGACAATGAATACCAGGGTTGGTCCCCTTGGTTGGAGTCGGAATTATATCCGAAGGATAATAGACACGTCACTCTCGGGTTACCAGTGGATGCACTCGGCGCTCGCGCCTAGTCAACAATGTGTGTGGAAGTCACTGACCCCCTCAATTGGTTGTAAAGTTGGTGCGGTGAATGGAAACGACTAACTCAATTTAACAGAGTCTTTTTAATAATTCACTTTGAATACAGAATTCTTTTTATATAAAAATAATATTTAATTAATGAAATGAAATTAAATTAATTAAATTAAATTAATTAGTAAATTAACTTTGAACAGTTGACTAAAGCTCAATACAATTTTTATATATATCTGAAGTTAAGTTCCATTATCAAATGGAAGCTAAATTGATCCGGAGGGGTAGTGCCACTGCAGAATAATTACAGAATTTAGTCACAGAGTTTACGTATATGAAGATTGTCAGAAAGCAAAGAACCTCGTTTCCGACGCTCTCGGGGTTTTTATAACCTCGGGGTAGGCGGAGACGAGGTAAACTAAGGGTCACCCTCTTACGGGCGGAGCCTAACAGCAAGCGCCTATAATAGTTTCTTATATTCGAATTTAAGCGGAGGCGACTTTAATTGACTGCCTCGATTGGGAGATGGAACTTCGGGAGAGTTCCGGGGGCGAACCAATCATGATCGAAATAGTTTCGCGGAATTTACATTTTTCTTTTGATAGTAAAGCATAATTAGGATCGAGAGGCGCCAGGGGCGGCCTGGAAGGAGGGTCGAACCTATACAAAAGGGAACTGATTTGGAAGGAATTTACAGGGCGCAAATGAATTTCATAATCGAGAGAATCACTTTTGCGTGATTCTTTGGAAAAGAGAAATAGGGGTTAGGAGAGCTGAAATTTGGTATGCGAGTAGGTCGAGCTAGGGGAAATCTGGTGGGCTATAGGTTGACACAATTATGCTTTATCTATGGGAATAGATCAGGTTTTTTAGGAAAATTTAATAATAAAAAATATAAAAACTGAGGTGTTTATAGACGCTTGCCTTGCATCACGCGATGCTGACAATAATAGAGACGCGGAGGGATCGAAGAATTCATGCGATGTGCATATTTTCATATGCACCTCGCATCTAACAATTTAGATTTGGATTACTGGGATTTATATGGATTTGGATTTGGATTAATGGGATTTATGTGGATTTATACGGATTACATTGGATTTCTCCGCGTATGAAAGAATGCACACTCTGTGATGTCAGAACAAAGGAATTTTGGGTTCAAGGTTTAGAATGCAATTCGTCGGAGACGAACTCTTTTGTACCGTAAGGATTTACACTACGGGACACTACCTCCCCTTCTGCAAAAGTAACAATTAAACAAAAAAATAATACGGTCAACAGTTTTAAGCAGAAACAAAAACTAATATGTACATGCTAGCTAACTAATTAAAATTTGGATTTCTCGGTGTAGTGACAGCTAACGGGGGGCCGAAGATTGGGGCAGACCGTCCGGGGCTTCTTCCGAAGGTGAGGGCTCCGAAGTAGGGGCATTCCACTTCAGTCGTCGACACGGGCGGCAAGCAAGGAAGATGAATATAATTATTAGTATTAGTAAGACAGCGGCGGCGTTGACGTAGGTGAGGGGCTGAACGTGGGATAAGACATGAGACCGTTCTTGGAGGGTTTCGGTGATACGATCCAATTGCTGATCCCAAGGGGGATAGTTAAAGGAAGGTACAAGAGTTACAGAGGCAAGAGGAAGGTTGAAGAGAGGAATTGGTGGGAGGTGAGCCATAGGGTGTACAAGACGAGGCGTGTTGTTAAGGGAGCGTACTCTGGGGTTTGTGGATATAAAGCTAGAGGTAATAATAGAACAACCGGAGGGGATTCTACTAACTGGATCCAATTGTATCATACTACGGTTGTTCGGGCAATCCAGGGTTGCTTCACGTTTTTGGGGGATGGACAGGAGGATCGGAACTTATTTGGAGCTGAACGGGGGTTGAGGGTCGAATGCTCGGAACGTGCAATTTGCACGGGACGAATTTTGTAACAGCATTAGATAACAAGGTTTCTGAAAATGTATGGAAACAAAGGTTGGAGTGGAGGGCAAATGAGGAATTTGGTTGACAAAGGTGTCCTACAGTGAGTAATGTCGCGGGTGGTAAACAGGGTGTACTGTTGGTAGGTTTTGGAAAGGAAAAAGTATGGGTGTTCTGTGTGTAAGATGAAACGGGTTACGTTTTCCCTCATAGAGTAAACTGTGGGAAAGGGGTGAAAAAGATAAGCGTTGTATATTTGAGCATCGAAGAAGGGTATAACAATAATGATAGAGAATGGAGACAAAGGTAAGCATAGTGGCCGAAGTTAACATTATTAATAATTTTGGGTGTGTTAGCGGTTACTTCCGAGAAGTTCTCCAGGACGGGAATTTGGGTCTCACCTTGGGTTTGACCGAAGGTCGGTCCGGGGGACGAAGGGGGTGAGGTGGATGGGTCGCTGAGTAGTGGCTAGGGACTCGGGTATTCGCGCAGTTGGAGCAGGCCGAGTCGATGGCAGCAGGGGTTTTTCGGTGGTAGGGAGGGGCTTTGTGGAGGTGTCTTGTCTTGTGTAGGTGTCTTAGGGACGGAGTGGAGTGTGGGTACGGGGTCGGAGCTTGGCTCGAGTAAAGGGCTATGTGTGTGTTCTAGTGACTCGGGTATTCGCGATTGGGAGCGAGTCCACGGGCCTTGCGACGACTCCTGTGGTCGAAATCGATATGTCACCGTAGGGTCTGTTTTAAGGTCGTCGATAGGTGAGGGTGGTGATGGTGAGTCGGGGGGCTCCTCACTGGCTGCGGGGCCCTCCGGTAGAATTTTAAAGTTTGGAGTTGTCTCCGGGGCTTCTTCCAAAGGTGAGGAAGGAGCAGCAGGGAGTGGCTCCAGTTCATTTTCAGGTTCAAGGATAGCTTCCTCAGGCTGTACGGACAGGGTAGTCCGAGGGGGCCTTAGGTAGTTTTCCCACTCGTCCGACTTCTCGGTTTCGGTAGTGGTAACGCGGGGTTGGGTTGTATCCCCTTGTTGTCGGGACGACTTCGGTTGAGGGGGATTCGGATCCTCATTCGTAACCTTAATTTGGTTGGCATGAACAACCTTTTTCTTTAAGGTTTGTAAGTGTTGGATGGTGAAGGTGTTATGCCCCAGGTCTTCGAGGACGCGATATGGCCCTACCCATTTTGGACAGAGTTTTCGACTGAGGCCCGGAGGCTTCGTACCTGCCAACCAGCAACGGTTTCCAGGTATTACGGTCCGTTGCTTAGGGTACCGCTTGTGTTGGTAGTGGACCATTCGGTCGGTCTCATGGTTGAGACATCGTCGTGTATCTTCGAAAACTTGGAACGAATGGCGAGCCAGGTCGTCCGCATAGCGTTGAGGTTCCTGTAGGTTAAATCCCTCTTCGGTGGAGTCGTTTGGGAGGTCGAAAGGAAATCTTGCATCGTAATGATACAATCTAAAATGAGGGGTGTCCCCGATGAGTTGACTGTGGTTGTTGTTAACAGTCCACTGCACCATGGAGATGCACTCGTCCCAATTACGTTGGTCCGCGTCCACGAGATGTCGTAGGACGTTAAGGATCTTTTCGTTCTGCCTCTCAACCAGACCATTTGCTGCCGGATGGTACGGTGTTATTTGTACCTTTTGGATGTGGAGACGTTTGCATAACTCTACGAACATCGCGGAGGTAAATTCCCGAGCGTTGTCCGAGAGCAACACGACCGGCGTGTTGTGCCGTTGAATTACTCGTTCGAGTAAACACTTGGCAATTATCTCCGATGTATGGGCAGGCACAGGTACAATTTCATTATACCTGGTAAAATGGTCGGTGAAAACGACAACGTATTTGTTTCCATTTCGACTTTGGATAAAGGGGCCCATCACGTCCATTCCTACGCGCTCCCAAGGTCTAACAGGAACGGGGTACGCATGCATATGCGCGGTGGGCGGACGCGCTCCTTTATGCCTGGCACATGCTGAGCATGCCTTGCAATGTTCTGTTACCTTGGTGCGCGTGAGTGGGAAATGGTAACGCGCTTGGACCAACTTTAGGGTTCGTTCAATTCCGGGATGCCCAGCACAAACGCTGTCGTGGCAAAGTTTGATTGCCACGTCTTGAAGACTCTCGGGAACTTCTGCCACGTATTGCCCAGGAGAAATTTGATAATTCAAAATTTGATCCTGGAAAGCATACAACTGGTGAAGTTCCGAATTTGGTTGGGCTTTTAATTGCTGCACCAAATTAGAGATATACGAGTCCTTGCGTTGTGCCTCGAAGAGCGTGTCTCTATCGAAATTGGGAATAGTCTCAATCCGATGAATTCCACGGACCTCTTCGGGTTTATTTATTCGGGATAAACAATCCGGGAGAACGTTGAGTTTTCCGGGACGGTGAACGTATTCGGGGCTAAAGTCCTGGACGGTAAGAGCCCAGCGACCTAATCGCCCGTCGGGTAGTTTTTTAGAAAATATAGAGGTTAACGGAGCGTGGTCCGTTTTTACTGTTATTTTATACCCGTAGATAATATTCTTGAACTTCTTCAGGGCCCATACGATGGCTAAAGCTTCTCGTTCAGTCCCTGAATAGTTACGTTCGGGTTTGGATAGTAACCGACTCGCATAAGCCACAGGTAGTTCGGTACCTTCTACTTCTTGGAGTAGGACGGCACCTAACCCGTAGTTAGAAGCGTCCGTGGCTACTATAAAAGGTTTACCAAAATCCGGGAACTGCAGTATGGGTTCTTGCAGGAGTTTGTCGCGGAGATCAGTAAGGCTTCCTGATGCTCAGAATTCCATTCAAAAGTAGCCTTCTTTTTGAACAAATTGGTCAAAGGAGCGGCTATGTCTGAAAACCTAGGAATGAAATTGCGATAGAATCCTACAAACCCGATAAAGGTTCGCACTTCATCAACGTTTCGAGGAACAGGGTAATTTAGGAGAACCTGAAGTTTGGCGGGATCCGGTCGGATTCCGTCAGAGGCAAGAAGAAATCCTAAATACACAAGCGAGGATCGGAAAAATTGGCACTTAGTCAATTTTAGTTTGAGATTCTCGTTCGAAAGACGTCTGAAGACTTTGGCAAGACGTACGAAATGTTCTTCGACTGTATCGCTATAGATCACTATGTCATCTAGATAGACTAAGGCATGAGACCCTAATAATCCGGACAACACAATGTTCATAAGTCGAGAGAAATTCGCAGGACCGTTTCGGCACCCGAATGGCAAAACATTCCACTCGTAATGGCCCTGGTTGGTAGTGAACGCAGTACATGGCCGTGACTCTGGAGACAGAGACATCTGCCAGTACCCTGAAGCTAAATCCAGCGAGGTAAAATATTTAGCTTTACCAACATATTGAATGACCTCCTGCATGTTGGGAAGCGGAAATCGGTCTGGAACGGTCACTTTGTTCAGGCGTCGGTAGTCGATGCACGGCCTTAACGTTCCGTCCTTCTTCTTGACCAGGATCAACGGAGAAGACCAAGGACTAACCGACGGTCGGATAACATCCAAATCTAACATTTCCTTCACGTGTTCCTCAACAACCAACTGCTGGGAGTGCGGAACGCGATATGGCGGAATGTAGATGGGCTTTGTGTTATCCGCGAGATTAATATGAAAGGGGACGAGGTTTGAACGTCCCAAAGCATCACCCTTGAGTGCGATGATGCTTTCGTGTTCGACCAAGAAGTCCAATAATTGGTCAAACAAGTCCGGGTCGCTGCAAAGGAAAGAATTTGCGGGATCGGACTCTAGACATGCTTTGTAATTAGCACGTAATGTTTGCTGAGGTACGCCTCCAGGAGTACACCTGCGTACGTCGTGAGAAATACGAATAGGCTCAGCTTGGGCCAAATAGGCCTTGCCTATTACCGTATTAGGTTGTAACGTAATGGATTCGGAACCAACATTAGCGCACAGTAGAGGGATAGTTGCCTCTTCGCTAGTGCACAGACTGCGTGCAATTACTAAGCCTGAATGTTGAACTTGGTTTTCAAGAACATTCTCCACGACTACTGAAGTCGCAGGATCCACGTAAGTACCATCGTTAAAGGTAACAATTACGCGGAAGCAGACCTGTTGGTTGGGCTCAAGAACGAATTCTTCCTTAACTCTCAACTGAAACTCATCGGTTGGAACAGACTCTGAACTAACTTTCAAGGAACGCCGGACTTGGCGTGCAACGGGATTTTCACCCGACTCTAAACCATTACACGGCGACAAAGCCGGAAAAAATGGAATCCCTCCATTACTAGGATTACAACAATCCTGTAGGGTTCCATCAAAATCGGGAACATCTTCCGAAAAAACCTTCAACCTGCTTCAACAGCAGTTGAAAAACGAACCTCTGGGTTCGACTCCGTATTCACTAACGGAATAAGTTGTCCTTGCACTTGGACAACGTTGGTTTCAAACTTAAGATCCCAACCATTTCCTTTTAGGAAGGGATAACCGAGTAAAATGTCGGTAGGAAAGTGCATAGAGTCTTGTACGATTACGCAATCGGCATTGAAGCCTAACTTGCCGAGTTTCAGTTTAAGTCTAACTTGCCCCATGGAGGGTATGGTTCCTCCATTAACGTTCTTTAAAACAACCTTCGACGGGAAAAGTTCCAATTTGGAAACTCCCGGAATTTTATTCAAACTAGACTGTTTAATCAGGTTAGCGTTGCTACCTGTGTCTAGCAAACCAAACATATCTACACTTCGAACGCGAAGTGGAATACAGCATCTTCAAACGTATTACTAATTGTGCAAACATATGACGTGGGAACGTCAACAGAGTTTGCCACAATTCTCTGTGAAGCGGGACGAGACTCATAGGTCTCGGGTTCAATGCAAGGGATTTCTGAAAAGGGGAACTTAAAGGATTCTACAGTGGTATCTGGATTATTCCGTGCAGGGCCCTCGGGGTCCTTAAGTGGAGCAGTAACTCCTGGTTTTTCCCACAACGGAATAGCTACCCCTGGGGAGGGCAACCCGGCTCGTCCTCTTACTGGAATCCTGGAGCCGGCAGGTCCTCTAAAAAATCATCGGGCAGATTGGTCGTCTCCCGACTTTCCAGTTCTAAGGCTGGTGATCTGGTGTATCCCAGCTCGGTCAAACATTCTGCAAAATATTTCGAACTTCCTGGTTCGATAGATTAGGGTTAGGGTTAGTTATATAAGAGGGGGTTCCCTCAGGGTATCCCTTTTCTTTGGCCTCCTGGGAGGTCGAGATCCTTTGGACCACTCATCCCGTCGCTGGGGCGGTGCACCCTTCTCCCGGCATTTGGGACGATCTCCCCGCCGGTGACCGGATTCCCTGCAGGAATCGCAATAAGCAGCCGCCCTGCATTGTTTTATACCATGTCCTACTTGACAGCAGTTGTAACACCGTAGGGGCGAACTTGGGGGAGTCTGTCGCGATGAGTTTGGTCGAGACTGGTTCGACGGCGCGGGCGTTGCAGAAGCAAACTTTTGCTTCTGGGGCCTTCCTGTTTGTTCGGTAGCATAACGGATGGACTGGGAGGTTTTGGTTCGTTCTTCCCTCGGTTGACGAATATTCAGATCAGTTGAGTTTGGACACGACTCCTTCATTTTGTTCACGACCGTTGCTAACGACGCGGTGAGATCCGCGTGTTTCTGGAATCTAACTTGGTGGTGACTTGGTAGGTTCGCATACATGGCCGAAAAGGACAATATCTTCGCCGTTTGCGAGGACATTTTATAATCAAAAGCTCCGTCAAGGGCTAAGATGACACTATTCATAGTGCCTTGAATGCGATTCCTAAACTCCATAAAATCTTCACCATCCTGCCAACGCAATCGGAACAAATTTGTCATGGCCACAAATGGTTGAGTGTCGCTGACATCTCGGAAATTGTCCAAGAGAATCCGACGATACTGGGTCCATGTAGTGGCCGCTTCTAAGTCGGGGTTAGTGTCACAAACTTCGATGCTGATCCTTCTTCTAGATCAACAAACCGTTGTGCTTCCAAGATCTTCCTTGTCCGTGATCACCTTCTCATTCTCGAAATATACTTCCAGTTTGTGGAGCCAGTGGTGAACAAGTGGCTCGGTGGTCTTTCCCGCGACGGTTCCCTTAAATCTTGGAACGGACGCCGGTAAGTTGAGTAACCTGGAATAGTAATATTCGTGGCGGGCGCGGCAGCAGCAGCAGTGGAAGCAGTGTTAGTGTCAGCCATGTTGATGTTGGGAATGCGGCGACGTTTGGGAAGGACGGGCGTGGAGGTGTAAGTGGTAATAAAAATTCCCGGTCTGAATCGGAATCGGAATCGGAATGTGGCATACACGTCACGCGCGAAAACAAACAATTGAAGTGTGTTTTGGCAGTGTGGTCCTAGTATATATAGTATCAGCGTGTTTGCGTTGTTTTTTTTTTTTGGGGGGGGGGGTCCAAATTAAGTAAACTACTAATTATTTAATTAAAAAAAATTAGAAGTTTAAAAATTCGGTTAACTTAATCAAACGCAAAACAATCGAGGAAACCTCAACAATGCAAACACACTAAAATAACGTATATCAGGAACGACGTGATTGCTAAAAAAAACAAGTTATGCCAGTATTGTTCTATCACTCTCCTTAAATAGGTGTTATCATAGTAATAAAAAAAACGAAATAAGAAAAAAATAAAGGTTGGGATAGCAAAAGGTTACTTGTAATCCGATTGTCGAATCGTTGGTCTCCAATGAATGAAGAGTCCCACACAAAGTCCCTTTCGTATCCTCGATCCTAACGATGGCAACGTGAGTTCCAGCGGTGGTGGATCCTACCCTCTGCCTGAGTCGCAAGGAAGTACCCTAGTCGTGCCCCAATCGTAATCACGGATGTGGCCTGCAATTAGGTCACAAGCGTAATTTCCGTAGCACCAAGTAAAACAATTAAAATGAAAAGAAAACCTAACCCTACCTAACCTATTCAATTACAGAAATAAAAAGTAAAATATTACACTCGGTAATTCAATAATGAAAACGAATTTAAAATAATTCACTTATTAAAATCGTTAAAGAAAATAATAATAAATGACTACTTAGTCACAATAAGCGTATTTCACTATTACGTAATTAATTAAAATTACACGTTAATTTAACTAAGTTTGATAATTAAGAAAAATTATTAAGTGGTAAAATCACTTCACGGATCCCACTTACTCAAAGTGAAAAAACTAAAAAAAGAAAATTAAAATTTTCTTAACGTTTGTTTGTAGTTAGTATTACTAGTCACCATTCACCGTGAATTATTACGATGGCAAAAGTAATGTTAATGATTAGTGTATAAACTGTGTACACAATTTAAAGATTATAATTGGGTTAAAGGTAATCAGTGATACTTAATAGTTACGTTCATTTATCACTCAAACGTAAAAACGTTCGCGTGAAGTGGATCGAGAGAGGAAACTGAGGCGACTTCGTGACGTGGCATCAGCTGGCGTCTCTCTCGATTTGAAGGTCACTCGCAGATGAGACAAGGGCTAGACGGTGACGTCATGTACAGCCTTGGCGCCTTCCGAGAGGAGTGAGGGAGAACCCGGGGCTAGATGGGCAAGACTTCGTTCACCCAAATTCCGGGTCCTGGGGGTTCCTGGGTCCTCTGCGTCTCGGTGGGACCTCCAGTGTCGAGGGGTACGTCCCTAAAAGGGCCCTCGATTTGTTTTAGACGACTACGGACGATGAATACCAGGGTTGGTCCCCTTGGTTGGAGTCGGAATTATATCCGAAGGATAATAGACACGTCACTCTCGGGTTACCAGTGGATGCACTCGGCGCTCGCGCCTTGTCAACAATGTGTGTGGAAGTCACTGACCACTCACCTCAATTGGTTGTAAAGTTGGTGCGGTGAATGGAAACGACTAACTCAATTTAACAGTCTTTTTAATAATTCACTTTGAATACAGAATTCTTTTTATATAAAAATAATATTTAATTAATGAAATGAAATTAAATTAATTAAATTAAATTAATTAGTAAATTAACTTTGAACAGTTGACTAAAGCTCAATGTACAATTTTTATATATATCTGAAGTTAAGTTCCATTATCAAATGGAAGCTAAATTGATCCGGAGGGGTAGTGCCACTGCAGAAATATTACAGAATTAGTCACAGAGTTTACGTGGTATGAAGATTGTCAGAAAGCAAAGAACCTCGTTTCCGACGCTCTCGGGGTTTTTATAACCTCGGGGTAGGCGGAGACGAGGTAAACTAAGGGTCACCCTCTTACGGGCGGAGCCTAACAGCAAGCGCCTATAATAGTTTTCTTATATTCGAATTTAAGCGGAGGCGACTTAATTGACTGCCTCGATTGGGAGATGGAACTTCGGGAGAGTTCCGGGGGCGAACCAATCATGATCGAAATAGGTTTTCGCGGAATTTACATTTTTCTTTTGATAGTAAAGCATAATTATAGGATCGAGAGGCGCCAGAGGGGCGGCCTGGAAGGAGGGTCGAACCTATACAAAAGGGAACTGATTTGGAAGGAATTTACAGGGCGCAAATGAATTTCATAATCGAGAGAATCACTTTTGCGTGATTCTTTGGAAAAGAGAAATAGGGGTTAGGAGAGCTGAAATTTGGTATGCGAGTAGGTCGAGCTAGGGGAAATCTGGTGGGCTATAGGTTGACACAATTATGCTTTATCTATGGGAATAGATCAGGTTTTTTAGGAAAATTTAATAATAAAAAATATAAAAACTGAGGTGTTTATAGACGCTTGCCTTGCATCACGCGATGCTGACAATAATAGAGACGCGGAGGGATCGAAGAATTCATGCGATGTGCATATTTTCATATGCACCTCGCATCTAACAATTTAGATTTGGATTACTGGGATTTATGTGGATTTGATTTGGATTAATGGGATTTATGTGGATTTATACGGATTACATTGGATTTCTCCGCGTATGAAAGAATGCACACTCTGTGATGTCAGAACAAAGGAATTTTGGGTTCAAGGTTTAGAATGCAATTCGTCGGAGACGAACTCTTTTGTACCGTAAGGATTTACACTACGGGACACTGATATAACCCAACAACTTCTGGGCTTTCTTTTCCACCTCTACAGACTGTTTGGTAAACTTAAGGTCGCTGCAAATTAGCACACCCAGTCCTTTTCCAAATCAGTGGCCTCGATATTACTCCCCAACATTGAGTAGTTCGACTTGGGATTGGCGTAGCCTATGTGCATCACCTTGCACTTACCCAAGTTAAACGGCATTTGCCATTTTTCGGACAACTCTCCTAACCTACATAGGTCCGCACGCAATTGCTCTATCGCCTCGGGCGTCCCAACATTGGCCCCAAGCTTGGTGTCATCAGCGAATTTGGCAATCCTACTGACGATGCCACCGTCGATATCATTTATATAAATGATAAAAAAGTGGCCCCAAAACGGAACTCTGAGGAACCCCGCTAGTGACCGAGGCCCAACCCGAACTAGCCCCTTTAATTACAACCCTCTGCCGCCTATTCTTCAGCCAGTTTTCAATCCACCTACCTACTTCCCCACCAATACCCAGCGCGCGCACTTTGGCCATTAGCCGGCGGTGAGATACCCTATCAAAGGCTTTCTGAAAGTCAAGATAAAGTATATCACTCGCCCTACTCTTATCATACTCACTCAACATGATGTGGAAAAACTCGAGCAAGTTAGTGAGACACGACCTATTCCGTCTAAACCCATGTTCGGAGTCCCCAAGCAGCTTGTAGGAATCCAAATGGTCAACGATCCTATCCTCTATTATCCCCTCTAATAATTTACCTACAACTGAAGTGAGACTAATTGGACGATATTTCCTTGGACTTCCGTGATCCCCTTTCTTAAAAATTGGCGTCACGTTGGCTTCCCTCCAGTCACCAGGCACCTGGCCCGTCTCCAACGATTTGTTGAAGACTGTAGCCAGGTGGGGAGCCACCTGGTCGCGCACCTCCCGCAACACTCTGGGAAGAAACTGGTCTGGCCCAGAAGCCTTAAACGCGCTCAGTTTGTCTATTCTATCGGCAACGACTGTCGCGGTACATCGAACACTATCCAGGCCAGCACCTTCGTGCCTGACGCCTGGCTCGGGGATGACGCGGGTGTCCTCCCTGGTGAACACTCCCGCAAAGTACTCATTAAGCATATTAGCGATGTCCGCGTCGGAGGTCCGCAGAACGCCGCTTCGGTCCTTTAACGGACCTATCATTCTTCTAATGGGCTTTCTACTATTAACATAACTGAAGAACTCTTTAGGGTTCCCTTGCAGATGCTTGCCACCCGTAGTTCTTCGTTTCGTTTCGCAAACCTAACCTTCGCCTTCACTTCCCTACACAGGCGGACGTACGCTTCAGTGTTCTCATGGGAACGATTGGCCTTAGCCCTCCTATACGCTACTTTCCTATTTCGGATAGCCGAAGCGATGTCACGACTGAACCACTTAGGCTGCGTTGAAGCAGGGTTGACCGGTTTTGAAGGTATGGCAGCAGACTGCAGCACCATAAACTCGTCCTGAACTACACGGATGGATGAAACGCGGCATGACGAGTCATAAATAGTACCACCTCTCTCAACAACTAGTAATCAGCCTATGATTCGTGAGAGTAGTGTCCTCAGCTGATATCAGTTAGAAAATGATCAGCCATAGGCTTCATACACTTAGAGCACCTCTTTTTTATTCCCTTTTACGTTTAGCGCCACCACGCATTTTTCTCTTTGCATCTTTGATGATTTCGTCCCGTGTACGTTTTAAATGTTGTTTTAGAGCTTCTTTAGGTTTAGCTCCACACATTATGTCTTCTGCCGCGTTAAAACCTGTTTGTAAGGCCTTCCTCCCTAGGTATCTAGCACCCCTCTTCAACAGTGGGACAGCGGTGCGTAGTATCGATGAAAAAATGGATCCAAGCTCACTCCCACGCTGGTATCTCACTCCTCGATAAACTGTGAATGGCCTTCGGGTCATTATAAACGACGAAAGTGTAGTTTCACTGTTAAGTTCCCATCACCGAATGGGAAATTTTTTCCCTTAATCGTTCATATATATATCGAGATATTGGTTAATAGATTAGTCGCAACACTCACATAATGGGGCTTGTCATATGTAATGCTCAAACTTTTCCCTCTATGGTCTGGGATGTCTGCAATGCGCAGCAGGCGCGCCTCGGTGTCCCCAACAAATTGGTGCTCTACGATATTGCTGTGAATATAGCACATGGGTGGGGATCGAGAGCTTTCACCCAATTTCTGCATCTTCAATTGATACATTAAGCTGGACAAGTCATGTTGTGCCTCGTGAAAGGTATCTCTTTGGAGAGCTGCACCATATCGGCCCTCAGCCACAATTGTGAACAGCTCTTTACCTTTAATATTTCTACTAAGCGTTGATTTTGACTTGAATGTGCATGCAGGCGTGTCTATGTTTACGACTTCAAAAAGTAAATCGTTTGTCAGGTACGTCTTTTCAAGACTCTTGTTTAACACCGTCACAATGTCCATGGCTGTGTCATAATGCCCGATTCCTAGCGAAACATTTGTGCTATAGTACTGTTCCTCACCGAACAGGACTGATCGCATAGTGTTCTCTAAAGTTATGCCTAATTTTTCGCACTCATCGATTCTTCTAAGGATCAGAAATATGATTTGCTCATTTTCAAGAGTTAAAAATTTGGAGACTAACTGGAATTCACATAAACCCACCTCAAACGAATCACGCTCCAATTCAATGGGTCCGTGGAGTTCTGTCACAAAGTTGGCCAGGGTGTTGTTAGGATGTACAGAGAGAGAAGAGGACGGGAGTGTGACATAGAAATGGCTAGGCGCCACCTTGCATACGAATTAAGCTTCATTATTGCAGCAGCTTTTGTATAGGTGTTGAAGCTTTCTCTTTCCTGAACCTTTGCTTCCTATAATTTTCTCAATTTTAAACACGTTTTTTCCTAAATTAAATGTCACTTTCTGCAACTCCTCGCGGTAAAAGCCTCCAGCGATCTCTTTCTCATTCAAATCTTCAACGTAATGCATCATTATCACACCTTTAGGTCTCATAGCACGAACTTTAAAAATCTCACGTGTCCATCCTTACTCAAATCCCTTCGCGAATTTATTTCCCGAACGTAATAGCCTTACATAATCATTGATTTTGAAATGTGTAGACTGCGGTGGCTAGCTCCATCTCTTCTCACCTCTGGCAGCGCCCCTCTTTCTAAAATTTTCGGCAGGTGTTGTGTCAATCGTACGGTGGTGTGAAAGGTTGTATGATGATGCCAATGACCCGAGAACGTTTATAAATCTGTATGTGTTTTTATGTACAAAATAGCGATGCATGCGTTCCTTTATGGTACGTTGAACTCTTTCAGCTAAAGAAGACTTATGTACAGAGCTGCTATTGTACTAGCTGATATTAAACTCTGTCAGCATGTTCTGTAAAGCGCGACCTATAAATTCTTTCCCCATATCCGTAAAAAAATAGCCAGGAACACTGTCTTCTTTTAACATCAACGTTTTGGTCGCTTTAGCAACTGCTTCAGGAGATTCATTTTTCAGGGGAATTAGCCACAAATATCTAGAGAATATATCTATTATGAATAGGATGTAGCGGTATCTGTCGGTATCAGTGGCGGTTCGTCGATAGGCACTGCGGAACTGCAGCACCCCTAAATTTTTTATTTACAATTGAAATAATCAAGAACAATATAAGGATGAGCTCACTGAATAACTTTTTCAATAACTTTTGAAACTTTTATTCATTGCTCAATGCTCATCCTTTTATTTCAGTAATTATTTCAACCCATTCTTAGAGACAGCACCCCTAGAATTTTTAGTCACGAGCCGCCACTGGTCGTTATACACTGAATATCTTTGCATTTCTGTTAAATCCACTTGCCAAATAGAATCAATCGAATCCGCGGTTGTCTTGGCCATTTTAAACCTTTGACTCACCCGTTTATGAAGTGTATAACCATCTTGTTCCCGCAAAAACCGCTCAACATCTTTTTTCCCTACTCCGTAAACACCTCTGTACAGTCTATTAACGCCACCATAGGAGGCGGGGTTAGAAATGTCATAATAGCGTTTACTTAATATGTTAGCCATTTGCATATTTTAGAAGCACGTGGGTAGGGTTGACCGTTTGTTCTCTTCTTTCTCCTCTTCAGAGACACTGCTACTAATGTGGGCGATGGCGTACTCAGTTGTGACACATGCGCGACTTGATCCAGGCCTTTTAACCTATTCAGATTACCTATCAATGTTTTGGGGACATTTATTTGTTGTAGGCTTGCTTTAATATGCTTCCATCCTGTTGGTGAGGGTCTGTCCCACTTTGTCACCAGATCATGAACAATATCAACGATATTGGATCCTTGTACCCTTGCTCCTTCAACAATGACCTCGCCTGTATCAGCTCACTCTATGAAGGGGTCCTCACTCAATAGATTATAAAAACTTAAGCCTTTATTCCTCAATGTAAGGGGTTCCAAAAAACCTTAGCCCCCCCCCCATTTGCAGCTTACATGTTTACTTATATCGAAATAGTTTTTAGTGATTATAAAAATATATAAAATTATTTATTGCAGGTATTAAAATTACTCTAGCTGATAAAGTGATAATATAATGGCTTCTCAATTAATTGGTAATTCGGAGAGGCAACGTGTGATAGATCGCATACGAGCAATAACATTTCGGGAAGCTCGTGATGCCGGAGCCACCTTTATAACACGTTCATGGGCTGCCAAAAAGTTGCGAAGAAGTGAGGACTTCGTCAAAAGAAATTGGAATAAAACTTTGGATGAATGTGAAATGGATACAAGCAAATCCTGGCGCCCAAATATGCCACTCTCTCAGGAAACAAAGGACATCATTGAAAGCGGTACGCGTAAGCGGAAAAACAGCTGTGCTAAACTTTCTAGAGAGATCGAAGTGTTGAGACGAAAGATCGTTAGTCGTGAGATCATTCGACTGTACCGTCATAGGCAAGGTTTAAAGCCTTGGCATGAACTTCCAAAGCCAAGAAAAACTCAACTTAACATCGATGACAGAATGTGGTTTGCCCATTATCTTGAAGATTTGGATGTGGATGATTTCATGCATTTAGCTGTCTCCGATGAATTTTTTTTTACGTAACACGTCGGCCTAACTACCAAAATGATCGAGTGTGGGCCACAACACCAGATGAAATCGATGACAATGAACATTATCGCGAATTATTAAAAAGTCCAGACTGTGTTTGTGTGTTTGTTTTGTTCACTGCAAAGAAGCTCATGTGGGTGCTGAAACCAAATGGTCAGAGTTGGGATGGACAGTATTTTCGTGAAATTATTCTATCCCAGCATGTCATTCCTTTTCTAAGAAACCCAAACAATGTTATGGATGTCGATCAGGTCACACTTCTGCACGATAAGGCCCCCTGCTTTAAGGCATTAGCCACTCAACAGTTGTTGCGGAACCATGAGATCGATTTCTTTGGAAATGAAGAATGGCCAGGAAATTCTCCTGACCTGAACGTCTGTGAACATATTGGATCAGTTATAAAGAACAAGTTTGAATGTCTCTTGTTTCAAGAACCTGCAGCAAATCGATTTTCGAAGGATACAATGACGCAACACATCGATACTGTTTTAGCAAATTTGCGTAACGATCAAGATCTATTCATGTCACTTTTGGCAAGCTACCCAAAGCGAATTCAGGCTGTCTTCGAAGCCAATGGCGGGAACACCAATTTTAATTGTTTCTCATTAAATGCAGGATTAAATTCTCTTTTGTAAAGTATGTTTAGTTTTACTGACCTCTAATGGTTTAGGCCATGGGCGGAGGGGCTAAGGTTTATTGGAGCCCCGTATGTGGGAGACTGTTTTTTAACACATGTTCGATGTGTTGTGTTTCCGATGTTCTTTCGTTTGGTCATCTCTAACGTCAAGCTCAGGTCCTGTGTCGCCATGCTCAGCACTACTCGAGCTGTGCCTAATAACCACGGGGAGCTCTGTCGGATTCTTATAATCTTCGTACTCATGAAGAAATTTCTGGAAAGCCTCTTGGTACAAGAGCCTTTTCTCATCAGGTGACTTTCCAGTGTTTAATAGGGCTAGCAACTCGCTTTCCATTCTTTTAAGCCTACTTTTACTGGGTTTAGAGCCGTGTCTGGAATCTTTGAACTTTGCAATGAAGCATACACCTCGTGCGGAATCACAACCACCTTCTTCATTATATTAATCTAGTCAGTAAAGGACCCAAAACTGAAATAAGATGGGTAGGAATGATCATTTTCTTTGTACAATATTTCGCTTTTTCTTACCTACAGTTTGACTTTTATGAGCGAGCGCTCGTATTATGTTCTTGTAACGACGTAAGCGAGCCTTTTGAGGGGGTTTCATTGGCACATTACATTTTATAACATTAAGACAGACTTCACAGATGCATTTTTAGAAGTCGGAATCGATATTTTTAACAACCATCTGTTGCAGTGCCCGTGGCAATCGTTGATATATTTTTACTAACTCACGATATTTCTTCAGCCTATTTGTCATTCTGAAATATACACCGTTTCAGATCCGCTTGGGAATACAGTATATTCGTTCTTAGAAGCACCCTAAACGTACTTCGCGGGTGAAGGTCACAAAGCAAATATCCATAACGCTGGCTTGTGGCTTCTTTATAAACCTCCAAAAACTCCTCACGTTCATTCGGGAACATTTGATTGGCTGATACCCCAATTTGTGACACCTCTACATTGTGCGAGTAAGACTAGATATTTTGTATTTAGCGACACATCGCGCATGTATCTATTTTTGAAAAATAGATTCTGATTGATGAAGAATACGCTTATGTTGAGATGGTGGGAGAACACTGTAAATGTCTCGGCAAACGTTTTATCCATTTCCAACATGAGATAGTTAATTACAATAACTGTATGCCATTACCTTTTAACGAATTAACGTCATAGTCACCCTTGTGGAACAAATTTCATCTTGTTACTCGTTGAACACTAACTGATGCGTCGAACAGCACCACATTAGTTTATTAGTTTATGCACAAATTTTAAGAACATCTACCCCTTATCTTTAATGATTTTAAGCATAAACACGGTTTTACCACATCCTGTAGGGCCAGATATAGTATATGTGGAAGGGCTTGTGAACCTGAATTTTTCTACAGATTCCATCTCTAACACGTCACACCCTTAAGTGGGTCATTTACAAAATATTACAAATTTTGAGTGCTGTTCCTTATATTTTGTTTTCTTCTTCCACAGAACCGTGAATGACGACGATGTACAGCCCCCCTATCATCGATATCACAGAAGAACCGGATGACCGTGCAGCTAGAAGACCCTTCCTCGCTGATGACGAACCCTAACCAGCGACACCTATTGCATGCAACAGTTCAAAGCGGAAACATGATAAAGAGCGCTTCACGTCAGGTATAAAGCGTGCCAGGATTGCGCCGGTTGTTAGACCCTCAGTAATAGAGACCCAACCTTCTACGTCTTACGACACAACCCCCACAATAGTACCTTCCTCAACTATGCCCCATTGTTCAGTTCCGGTTACTTCCTCCACAGCAGCTTCTCATACTGTGGAGGATGATATAACATTCGAGTTGGTGCGCACCGCTACCCCCACCCCTGCCCTGACTAGAAATCGGTACGTGGTCAGGGTTGACCCTGGATCCCTGTATACCAACAGACTGCGACGCGTAGTTGAACGTATTGTGGAATTTGCCCTTCAGAACCGCGACGAAAATGAAATCCGGACGAGGTTATCCTTCAGGTTCGGGTTCAGATATTTGGCGGCTGTAGACATAGAATATATCTTGGGCCGTATAATGCAAGCCTCTCAAAGTGGTACATCCTTCAATATCGACAACTTCATGGTAGATATTGACAGAGTATTCTGGGTTATACTCTTAATTTCAATTCTCCGTTATTTACAGAAAGCATTTAAACGTCGATCATGTTTGTGGTTCTATAGCAATAATAATCTTAGCTCATATGGTGACTGTGTAAATACTTGGACCCAAAAAATTTGGCTGCCCACGGTTGTGCAGCGTGCCCGTAAACTGTTTTCAGATTGTAAGCTTGAGTTTGAGTGTAATATGGGACCTGAAGAACTGAGAAGGGCCGAGCAGGAAATGAATGCACGTATAGTCGTATTTGGAATGGATGATCGTCGTAGGACTGTGTATGTTTTCAAAAGCAGCGTGAGAGATCGTACAAGACCTCTACTTATTTTAGGATTGTCAGGAACATCGTATCTACTCAACTGTAACTAAGGGGTCTCTACGCCAGTTATGATAAAAGTCGAAAATATGGAAGGCATCATGATTTGTGTAAGGGTTGTCTCGAGTTTGCTTTTGCTGATGATATGGTGAAACATTGTAAGGATTGCTACATGGTATGTGAGCAATGTAAAAGCCCCAAATGTGAAAGTCGTGTAGTTGAAACCGAGAAGAGGGAATGTAATGTGTGTAGACGTACATTTTTCAATAATAAATGCTTTGAGCTCAATAAATCAAATGGCACTTCCAGGAAAATGGGGATTTGTAAGTGCGGTATGTTTCGCATGATGGATAATTGGGGGTATTTCAAACATAAATTCTATGAAATTCACTGTTCTACATGTCATGAAAAATGTAAGGCGGATGGAGTGAAGCATGTATGTTATATGAAAGATGCTAAGCCTAAATTAGCCCTTGTATAACCGTGTACTACGATATAGAAACTTACACGAACGCTGAAACCAAAGAGGTCATTCACATTTACTGGTAAGTCAGACTATCTTTGATGAGTGCATGGAGATCGAGGTGATGAGTGCCACAAATGTGGAAAACGGACAAACGTTTTTAAAAGGAATGCACACGACAGCACTGTGAAACTCTATGTATCCTATATTGTCAAATTCGCGGACAAGTTCAAAAAAATGACTGTATATATTCTTGCCCATAATGGGGCGAAATTTGACACAGTTCCTTTATAAGGAGCTGCTTGAACACGAGTCGTCTGCGATATTTACAAGTGATCCCTTGAAAAGAGGCAACAAGCTAATACAGATGCAGATGAGAGGTAATGTACAGTTTAAAGACACCCTGCTGTTCATACCTTGTAAATTAGCAAAGCTGCCCATGGTCATGGGCGTAGCCGCTGAAGTTTCAAAGGGTATTTCCCTTACACATTTCTCACTAACGAAACTTTGAATTACGTAGGACTACCTCCACCCAAACATTACTTTCACTACACCAACATGAATGATAGTGAGCGTGAAGATTTTGACCGCTACTACAACAGTTTTAATGAAGCTAATCCATACAATATAGCCGATGAATGTGAACGTTATTGCGTGAATGACGTACGTGTAATTAGAGTATGCTTTGAAGCCTTTAGAAGAATGTACATAACCCGTTTCAAATGCGATCTGCAGCAAGTCGCGACCACGATCGCCTCATTATGTTTTACAGTGTTCAAAAATAACTTCATGCCTAAAGACACCTTAGCAATCATTCACAGAAACAACCCCCGCAGTTATGGGCACAAGGCTATTTACTGGCTCATACACCTACAGCAACAGAGCTGGGTATACATAAAACATGCCCGCACACGGATGAAGTACCCATTAAGGTCAATGGTCGTGTTTTTTGAGTTGACGGCCTAAGTGAGGATCCAGCCACTGGTGAGAAGACTGTGTATTCCTTTAACGGATGCTAGTGGCATGGATGCCCGCGCGCTGAATTTGCCGTCACAGGGGACCTTTATGGAGGATCCCCCGCCGACAGCCTCGCATGGACCTGTAACCGTGATCAACTTATAGTCTCCCAGTTCACTCACAAAATCGTGTGGGAGCATGAGTATGATGCACGAATGGAAGCAGATGGCCAGTACCGTGAAGAAATAAGGGCCATCAAACGTTCAATGGTGTTGGACCTCTCAGATGCGGTGACAGCTTGTTTGGAGGGCGCAAAAACCCATTCAAGCTATACTTTCCGCCTACTGAGGGCGTGAAACTCCACTACTACGACTTTAGCTCTTTATACCCCTACGTGATGAAGAACAATCCGTACCCCATAGGTGCGCCTGAAAAAATGGTGGGTCCCTCCTTACCAACCATCGAGGAGTTTTCAGCTCACTTGAATGAGCGCAACCCGTCGTTATAGATCACAAGCTCATGTTTCCCCTGTGCGCGAAGTGCGCAGAAGAGAACAACGGTGATTGTGACCATACAAACAACCAGCGTAAGATCAGGTGTATATACAAGCCCTGAGCTGGCCCTAGCCGTTCGCCATGGGTACAGAATATTGAAGATACATGAGGTGTGGAGGTTTCAGAAGCTACCCAACCTATTCACGCCATATATAAACGCTTTTTTGAAGGATAATGTAGAAGCATCAGGATGTCCGCGAGGGGTTGATACCGAAGATGAATAAACGGCTTATATTCAGCGTTACTGTGCCCATGAAGGTATACAGCTTCACCGATCCAAAATTGTTAAGAATCCTGGCAAGCGCTTTAGTGTAAAGTTGTGCCTAAATAGTCTTTGGGGGAAATTTGCACAGAATACCGGCAAAGAGAACGTCCATTTGGCATAAAATTATAGTGAAGTCTAGGATTATCCCAACGCTCCCGATAAAGAGGAAATGGAGATCGTGAATGTAGGTAATACTTACATAATAAAGTACAACATCCCCGAACTGGCCACAGATACCTCACGTGTTACAAACATACCTGTAGCCAGTTTCACAACGGCCTACGCCCGCATCAAGCTTTGGGGACTACTGCATGGATGGAGGGTGCTATACGCTGACACAGGTAGCGTGATATTCACAGCGAGAGAAGGTGAATACATGCCTACTATTGGGGAATTCCTCTGAGAGCTAACTGATGAGGTCAAGGACGAGTATGGTGATGGTACATACGCAGACTCGTTTGTGTCAACAGGGCCAAAAACCTATGGGGTATGGGTGATGGTAGGGGATGATATGAAGTATATCATGAAGGCTAAGGGCATCACGCTTAACCATGCGAACCGTCGAGTCGTTAACTTTGACTCGTTGAAGGATCTAGTGTGCTTGGAAGATGTGGATGACCATCCACCCCAACTGACTGTGGGGACGCACAATTTTCGGGCGCAGAAACTGGGGTGTTGAAGGAACTTAGGGGCACGAAGGTATCCCGTAGCACCTATAGGAAGCGTTACCAGTTGCCTGGTACCTATGATACCGTACCCTTTGGAAACCTTAATCCTTGATTGTATTTATATATATGTGTAGTTTTAACGATATGTTTATTTATCACGTTTATTTGTTTCAATTAAATTTTCATTTTCTTCTTTGCGTGCGTGCGTGTGTGTGTGTGTACACAGTAAAAAGCTAAGCTCCGCCCACTGTAAGATCGGCCATGTGACTCCTGCCACTACCTGAGCATATCTCTATCCCTGCGTGCTCAGTTGACCTCTGCATACACTTGAGCTCAGACGTGTATTCTCCCGTGTAGACGAAAAATAGTAATGGCTACCTTTAATATTGCGTGTTCAACGTTTATGAAGTGGTATTCGGCAAAGTGCCAAGATGTGGTGGATACTGAAATCTCCCTATTCCCCCCTCCTTTGATACTTTTAAAGCCACATTGAGCCGTGCGAAGGACCAAGATGCTCAAATACTCTACGGGTATTCTGATGAAGGCATTGTAGACCTAACCTTTATAAAAGCTCACATATACCGCGAAGTAGAATAAGCAATACGTTCAGAAGATAAGCAACGGATATGGATAGTGAGTCTTGTTGACGAGTGGTGTGACAAGCGATATTATTTCATGTTACATCATACCGACTACTCTTAACATACGGTTGAGAATGTAAATCTTGTCATCATGAGAATCTTAAGTATTTTTACCACTATATTAATATATATCATGACGAGGTTTGTAGTGTGGTTGTGGCTAATGGGCTGTGTTTTTTAACAGACTTTAGAGACGAGTATCGCTTGATAAATAAAAAAGATAAATATGGGCATATGTTTCTTTCAAATAGTGCACCGGATTGTGAAGATGTTTAGTTTGTGGAAATGAACGTCTGGTGAGTGATAAAACATTAAAACCGGTATTGCTTCATGTAGAGGAAAATTTTGCTTGTCCAGTGGCACAAGTGCTCGAACAAGCCTGTACACGCTTCAGCCGCCCACCCGTGTACCTCACCCCTCCGAAACACACGAGTTCGAACAAACCCGTACACGTTTCATCAGCGTGACTCACTCCGCCCGTTGAGCCGATCTGTCCACCTGTGGCTCATAGTCATCTCAGAGCTTGAACCGACTGGACGTGCGAATATGATGGAACTTCCTTTGAGAAGCATTCTCAACGCCTCGTACGATGTCTCCGTGACGAAGTCATTGCGCGTGTTCAGGCGTGAAACCGGTACCATTAACTATGTAATGGAAACGATTTGCAGGCAAGCAAACTCTGGTAAAGTAATGTTATTTATTTAAGTGTTGAGGGGATGAATAGTGTCTTCATAATAGTTGAGAAGTGGGGAGAGGACCGTTATAAAATACCTGAGGTGTAGGTACAAGAAGAGAGCAAATTAGTGACGCCCCCTCATATGCCGTTGTTTGCACGTTGTGTATAAATAACGAACAGCCATGCATTGATATACGACTGATGTGGAAGAATGCATCTGATAATAACGTTGTTGTCCCTACGCGAAACCGTTTCATCCTCGACAGAATGTTTGAAATCGTCAGATTCCGCAAGCTGAAGCCTATATTAGACGCTCGTGTTACGGATATGATTTATTTTGACACGGTTCTTGAATACGCATACACCGCTCTGCTCGATGGATTTACCGAATGTAGGAATGAACAAGGCGAGAATGGCCTAAAGCTGGATGTATATTTAAAGGGTTTAGATTCTTCGAAATATCCCGAACTTTGGTACAAAGCACTTGAGCGGTACAGGGCAGAGCTTGCCTACACTGTTCACCCTGAAGAGCTGTATCTGTATATAATGAATAGCTGTCGTTACGGCTTGGAAGATTATTTCAATTGCCGCTATGCAGAGTGAAGAAGATTTCACGATTGAAAATTTCGGGACGTTAAGAAAAAACTTCGATTGGAAAGGAGTGTTTATAAACTTGTATTTAATAATATTGTCGTGGTTAACGATGACCTCTTTGTGCGTGCTTTTGATTGTATTCTAGCCGTGTTTAAAGATAACTTGCCAACCGAATGTAAAGTGGGCACAAAAATAGCATTGAACGATATGAAAGCCATTTATGTCGAGTATAGGCATCCATATAACTTGAGCGGTGAAGTGTTGCTTGGACGGTTTTACTGTGTAGTGCAAAGTAATAACGATGTGAATGTAGCCTCGATTACGTGTGAGTTTAGCGTTTTGCGCCGTAGAACAAAAAGTATTTCGATGTATATTTTTTATTTAATTGAGTATATACATATATTTCCTATACTAATGTGCAATTGATTATACGTTTTGTATATTATTATTTTCAATATATTTAATTATTTAATATAACTGTATATATATCTACTTCTCTGTACTAACATATTGATGGTTATACTACAACGTTTTGTATATTATTGATTATATATTTCTCTTTCGTCTTTCTAATGCTATTATTATTTTTTGATCATATATATTCCATTGTATATTTAATTTGAGTATATATTCATCGTTCGTATTTCTTATGCTATTATTATTTTTGATCATATATATTCCATTGTATGTTTATTTTTCTGGATAGCACAATCTGGAAACCCTAATAATGTACACCTGAACAAGCCAATTACGTCTTCTAACTCAACTGGCTGGTTAAGTCAAAACATGTGATTTAATTAAATAAAAAATGCAATCTGGTAACTCAATAATGTACACCTGAACAGGCCATTTACGCCTTCTAAGTCAACTGGCTGGTTAAGCCAGAATATATGCTTTAATTAAATAAATAGCGCAATCTGGCAGCTCAGCCAGATAAGCCAACTACTGGTTAAGCCAGAATATATGCTTTAATTAAATAAATAGCACAATCTGGCAGCTCAGGCAGATAAGCCAACTGGTTGATTAGGAATATAGTAAGACAACGGCCGCTCGGCTGAAGTCTTAATATGCGCTTGGCTCTGGCCAGGCGAACACCTCTCTTCCTCTCTCTCCTTCTCCTCTTTTTCTCTTGGCGATAACTCCGCCTCCAAGTTGCATAACCTTTGCTGCTCTTGCAACATTCCCCCTCCCCCTTTGTTGCATACCATCTTGCAACATTCTCCCTTTGTTGCATAACTTAGGCAATATTTCCTTTGCAACATTGATCAACATTTTCAATTGCATTGCACTCTCTCCTTTTGCACCCATACTACTCGGGCTCTCGCTTCTGACCATTTCTACGTAACCCCGTATATACCTGGGTTTAAACTTTAAGCTGAGATTTCTCTTTGGCTCGACTCGTTAAACAATCTCAACGTTACATTCGTTTGTCACGCAAAAGTTTTCTAGAGAAAATTTATCATATAATTTCCATCGATAAAACGTCATTGATTCTCTATAGCTTGGTTCTCTAATGTTAATCCATCCATATACAGGTAACATAAAACTTAGAATCTGTTGGTTCATCGAGTCATAGAGTTTGAATGGTCTACACAAGACGATCAACATAAAGTCTGTTATTATTGAACCATCAAAATTCCTTCAGAGTGCCATAGACGTTTAGCTATCTGCGTGTCATTACCACCAGTTCACCATCAGTGATATCAATTAACCAGTAATGGACACTCCTTTTTGTGCTGTTTGGAAGTATTGGCTGCACGCAGCTTAACTAAAAATAGTTTGCGATGTACTTATTACTGTGAACTATTTTGCAGGTTTCCTCTTAAAATAAATCGTACAGCACCTGCAGGAAGGCAGAAGCAGAAGATAAAATACGCAAAGAAATTACATCAAGAAATCCAGATAATCGATTCTGGGGTTTTCCGATTAACCAAAAAATGAAAATTATATACAGATTGTTATCAATTTATGTTTCATAAATTAGTATACATATTCAGGACTTCAAAGTGAACAAAAAAGTTCCTATAAACATAAATACGCAATCGCTTCGTTTCCGAGATACATTGCTGTTTTGCCGAGGACAATCCAATTAAAATGAAAGTCATTATGTCAAAATGAAAATAACAGAAATAAAGTATGAAGATTAGTGGTCACACTTTAAATCTCAAAAAAATATGTATGGTAATAATCAAATAATCAATTTCTGATTGTTTAAACGAAATAAAACGATAGAATGACTGCATAGGAATGTTTGGCATCATCCTAAAAGAAGCGGGAAAAAGACCATCAGTATTATCATACTGTAGAAAACTCACTGAGCTTTCTTGGCCAAAAGGCTGACGGTTCTCCATGATCTACACATTATTCATTTAATACACATTCATTTAATAGCTTTCAAAACCGCACTTCACAAGTTAATAAGGCAAATCCATAATTATCCATATATGGAGGGTTATGAGGGCACCTAGAGATAGAAGCAAGTAAATGTATGAGAATTCACAAAAGAATTATTAAGTGTGAGATCGCGTTAATGATTACTTCTGCCTCTTCTTGAACTCTTCATGATGAAATAGTATTTCCTATGAAAATTTTAAACTGAATTTTTGCTGAACTCGTGTCAGACGATTTGCCGTTCCTAATATTCCGTTCCAACAGCTTTGGTAGCACTTTTTTTTATGGACATGTGGCAGACCATTATGGCAACATTAAGAGTACAGTAATGTTAATGATAGCAGAAGGACGTGGTTGGTTCGTAGTTAGCATTAGTTTTTGGGCTTTGATAGGTCTTGGTTTTAAATTCGTGATCATAATTTTTTAATTTAAAGTTTTAACAGAATTTAAAATTCAATTTAATACGCGTGTTCTTAATTTTAAGTAATGTACTCTTCCACGAGAAGTAAAAATACGTTGTGTCATACTGATCTTTTCCCTTTATGTTTTAATTAATTAAAAATGCGAGTGAATCCCTTAATTTAAGTTTATATTGAGGCGACAGAAGGTCCAGGAAGTAGTTTTAGCGTGTTATCGTTGTCATAAACTTTAATAAAAAGTGAGCTCCCATTCGAATTTTGGATCACTTTAACATATTGCTTCCCAGTGTTAATCACTAACATTGCTTCCCAATATTTAGGATAAGGAGTACGATAAAAAATGTTCGCTTTAATAAAGTAAAGGCATAAAAGTAAATCATAACATGTTAAAATATTAGATTGAATGTAAATTTATTAGAATTGTTGCGCTATATGGTCACACAAAGTAAAAAATGGATTTCAGAAGAATCGGTCACGCCACATCATTTGCCACAAGTACGAGTTAGTAGCTCCTTTTTGCATCCTTTCATTTTCTTTATATGGTATTTATGTTTGTTCCAGTAAGATTCAATGGTCTGGGTATGAACTCCAGTTTCACGAAGCCTTTGGCTTAGTACCATTGAATCACCTGAAGATCAGGGCTCCCAGCCTTCTTTAGTTAGCTTTATAAGGCTAACTAACGAAAATATCACGACCTAACCTAACCAATTTTCAAGGGCATACAGTTGACCTAACGATTGGTTAGGTTAAGTCGTAGCATATTTGTTAGTTAGCCTTATAAGGCTAACTAAAGAAAGCTGGGGGGCCCAGTTTCACCAAGAAAACTTTATTACCCACTTGTATAGTATAATACCAAGAAAGAACTGAGCAAGTTTATATCTTTAACATTTATAGCTTTGTTTACGGTCGGTAGGTTATCTCCTAGATTACCAACCTCTTTCTAACCAACAAACCTTTCTCTTTTTAACATATTGCTTCCCAGTGTTAGTCACTTTAACATATTGCTTCCCAGGAGGGATCACTTTAGCATATTGCTTCCCGAATGCTTTGGGAAGCAATATGTAAAATGACCCGAATTTTTCACATTTCCTGAAACATTCTGGAATGCAGAGCTACAATGCATATTATTTAAAGAAATAAAGATCTCGTAGTGTTTGTAAAGCAAACTCTGTAGCTCATGTTTTGTGAGTTTTGTGAGCACTGTTGGGCACGGATAAAGTATATAAATTTTGTAGGTACTTTCCTGTTATCCCGGACCCCAGACTTTTTGCCTAAAATATCACAACTTGACCTAACCAATTGTCAAGGGCATACAGTTGACCAAACAGAAAAGCACCGGTTTTTCTGTTATTATTAATAATAATCTTTTAAAGTCTTATTATGGACACACAAGAAATACGGTTAGGTCAACTGTATGGCCCTTGACAACTGACTACGTTAAGTTGTGATATTTTAGGCAAAAAGTCTGGGGTCCAGGATAATAGGAAAGTACCATTTTGCAATATACCTTTTATTATGGACCATTTCGATTTTTCATTAAGTAAAGGTATTTTGTTAATGTAGAATATAAGCTTAATTTTTATTTCGAAAATCGGAGGTGACACGTTCTTTCTATTTTAGCTTCCTCAAGTTTTTTATGAACTCACTTTTCGAACCAATTTTGAATTGGTTTTAAATTTTAACTTCTACTTTAACTTTCATATATGAGTCATTTTTTGTTGACTTTGAAAAATATCTTTCAAATTTAGATTGGTTTTTCATTTTGACCAATTCTAATAAAATTTAATTACAATCAATAAGAAGAGTTAAAGTTAAAAATCAAAATGTAATATTTGTCAAAAGTCCAAATTCCAAATGAAAACTTAAAATAAAAAATTTTTGGTTTAACTCAAACTGAAAATCAAAAGTTAAAATAAAAGTAAAATTTCAGTACTTATCAAAGTGATTGTCGAAATTCAACGTTTAAGTCAAAACCAGTGAAAATTTTTATTGAAAAGTCAAAGTTAAAATTCAAAATAAAAATTCAAAGTCAAAATTCAATTGAAAATGCTGTCAGCTGACTATAATCTCATGAACTCTAATGAACTATAATAAATTCCAATTTTATTGTGCAATTACTGTAAACAAAATTTTATAACTGATCACAGTTGAGATGAAAACATGAAATGAAAATGTTCCCATTTTTAATTTCAGTTAGTCTCTCTTAATTTTAGAAAAATTTTAATAGAATGATGTTGAGTTTACTGGAAATGAAACTAAAGTTTGTAAATAATGCAAGAAATCTGATAATTTCTTGACAAGGAATTTTGTCGGAAATAACTGGGATTTATGTGTGTAAATGCCAAGCGTGTTTCAGAAGTTCACAGAGAGTGTAGGAAAGATGTATCAAACATGTGATCATCAGAATTGCTGTAATAAAATTAAAAATAAATAATTGAATACAATTAGGCTCTTCTCTATTACGTGCTTAAACTTTGATTCAGTAACAAACATCAGGAATGTTGAGCTGGCCCCATTGTTTACTTTTAATGAAAGTTTAGCTATTTCAAACTTGTTATTTGTAACTGGAAGTAGCAATTGAATAAAATAAAATTCCATTCTCTCTTTGTTTTATTAAATCATAATTAACAAATGATACATTTAATGTCTTCTTAAAATAGTCAGCTGTTATACAATATAATATATCTTATAACACTTTGGTAATAGGTAGTTTACGAGGGATTAAAAACAAACTATGAAGAATACTTCATTAAAAATAAGGTACAATTACTCTAACATTATTCAAAAGTAACATAAACATAAACGTAACATCCAGGAAGCTTATTTTACAACTTGGCAGGGGTGAATGTGGTCCAAGGGTTAGCTGAGACTGAGCAGAAACAGTGTGATTGTCCAACACAGTCCTACCCGATGCCATACGAAGAGGGCGAACTCAGAGCCTCACCACCCAGAGCACGAAACCAGAACCACTTATCAACCGGGCCCCCAAAAGTAACTCAAATAAATATACAAAATACTTTAATTCAATCGTTTAGCAATTTGTTCGTAATCTTCGATTGAAACTAAAATAGAGCAGTTGAAGGGACGCTGTCGAGTATGCATCCCATTATAGGTAAGCCTGTCAAAAACATGCATTTCTGGGCGTGGTATTATAAAGTGTTTATCATACAAACTAACACGGAAACCAGACTTTGGTAAGCAAACAGACAGGGTACATGAAATTTTGGTTTAATTTTTACCCATACCCAAAAAAAGAATTTTACATAAATAAAAATTTGCATTATCAACTGTTACATATGGCCTAAAAGAAGAGCTCAGTTACAGTTTCTTCGGAATTTTCAGTAAATTTAATTATAACGTGAGAATATTATCAAATACTTTCATCATTCCTCAAAAATGCTTTGAACATGATGCGCACTCAGTTACAATAATATTGATGGGATGGCACTACATATTGATTAAGAGCAAATATTTTAAATTATAATTATGATGAGCGCTTAAATAATTCTTTTTCTCTGTGCAGTAACAATAATTTAGTGTTAGGTTATGACCTTATATCTTGTCAAGAGATGTGATAAGTTGTTATCACTGTACCTATAATACGAGATAAATTAGGCTTAATGTTCATTATATGAGAGAATATATCATAAAGAAAATAGCAGTTTCTAAATTTTACTTATTGGATTATAACAATGTAACCTAAGCATAATAATGGGGTCCTTTCGGTTTGACGGACTGCTACAGATTTTTACGAAACTTAACAAATCAATTATTTACAAATTTTACCCTTATCCAAAGGAAATGTAAGTTAGGTTAGGTTGTTTGGTTATTAGTTAAGTTACGTTTGGAATTAGACATTTCCGTACGATAAAATATGTGAATAATTGTTTGCTAAGTTTCGTAAAAATCTGTAGCAGTCCACCAAACCGAAAAGACTAATAATACTATCAAGTGTCTTAATCTCACAAGTTTCATAACTTAATTGCTTTAAAAATCTAGATGAACAAAATACATCCTAAACTCAGTTACATTTGAAATGCAGATTTGTATACTACTTTTAATAAAATAGCTGGTAAATACCAATATATCTACAGTACTTTATTTGAAAGCAAATCCAGTTCCTTGAAGTTCAAAGATATCAGATATTCTTTTGCAACTTCTCTAAGAACAATGACATAACGACCGCACAGTCCTCCATGGTGCGTAAGCTTCATTGTTGAGGAGCAGAGGTGCCAACCTGAGCAGCAAACACTGGAAGCGTTTTTACATCAGGTCTGCCATTCTGGTCAAAGGTTACATTATTCGCCAAGTATATCTGAAAAAAAAAGTATACCTGTTTTAGAATATTGGAATTACAAATAGGAACAGATTTAAAAAATAATATTTGAGGAAACCACGGTATCTACATTGTTTAACTTCCTTCGCACATCTAAGTTCATATGATGGAGGGAACTTACAGCTTTACGTGGGGTCCAAACCACGGGTCACTAAATAATCTGAAAGCAGAGAACGATTTCCCTCACCCACTAACCAGACATAGTGTCGCTTAACTTCGCTGAACAACAGGAAGCGGTGTTACGACTTTGGCCACGATGTAGCCCACTGTATTTATATAAGAGTAAAGGACAGTAAAGGAAATTGGGATGTTTGCTGAGGAAAACAATTTTTCAATAACTAACAACGATTATGTCACAGTTATGAAAGAAGTCATAAGTCGAAAGGAGTCGGCATTTAAACATAGTAATGATAATAATTTCCGTTGGACATTGTGTTAAAATGAAGTAATATTGAAAGGAAAACAAAGTAATACAAGGGACACCAAACAGCAACAGACTAGCTGGTTCCTATGAGGCTCTGTTTTAGAAGGAAGGTTAAAATATGTAAGAAAATTTAAAGACAAGTAAAAGTTTTAAAGCAAAGCAAAGAAAAGAAGTTGAAAGGAAGGAAAGAAATTTAAAGATAAATGAACATCTTGAAGTACAGAAGAGTGAATCCGACTGAAATTTTTCCTATACTTATATGCGGTAACAAATGCTTCTAATTGGAGGTTTAAAGCAAGATAAGCATCTAGTCTCTTTTTAAGGATTCAATCGAATTACTTTGAACTACATTGGCTGGCAATCCATTCGACAAATTAACGATAGAAATTAACTCTAACTTGAAGAAACGTTTAGCTTCATTAGAATTAAAATGTTTATCCACAAATTTGAGACCATTACCATTTTTGGCGTAGACATTATCTAAAACTTTTCAATAATTTTAAGTACCTGGCTTAAATCTTCTCGAATGCCTTTATAAAGAGGATAAATTTAACGCTTGTAAACGGGCAGCGTATGATTTGTTTCTAAGTGTAGGACTCATCTTAGTAGCCCGTCACTGTACTCTCTCCATTCTCTCCATGTCCGATCGTAAATATGGGATTCAGAACTGGACGCAGTATTGCAGGTGGGGTTGTACTAAGGAATTATATAATGTTAGCATCGTTTTCTCCGACTTAAATTCAAATGATCTGAGATTTCTAAGATTCTATTTGCTTTTATAACCGCTTCGATACATTGCTTACTCGGTTTAATAGTGTCAGCAAAAATAATCCCTAAATCTTTTTCTTCCGAAACACTCGTTATTGTCTTTCTCGCATAAAATACTTTAACATTGTTTCTACCGATATGCAACGTTTTACACTTATTTATATTATAGTTCGTTTGCCAAATTTCTGCCCATTCGAATAATTTATTAATATCTTCTTGAATCCGCTAACGTTCTTCCGCTGATTTGGTTCGTTCCCCAAGTTTGGCATCATCCTCAAATTTTGAAATTATATTATTAATCCCTATGTTGATATCATTGATATAAATAATAAAACTAACTGGTTCCAAAACTGATCCCTGAAGTACGCCGCTAGTTACACTTTTCCAGTTAGACGATTTGCCATTAATTACCACTTTTTGTTTACGTCTACTAAGTCAATTTTTGATCCACACTCGACGGCAGGCCCAGGCAAATGGAATGCCACACTGAAGAAACTGCAGGAATTAAATCGCTAAGCCCCTACCTACTGTATATTGGATATGGAGACGATCACTGGGCACGAAGAAATACCAAGTATCCTGAAAAGAGCGAACATTGTTCCAAAATATAAAGGAGATCGATCAGAAGCCAAAAACTATAGGGCAGTGTCGCTTACATCTTATCTAGACAATAATATGAAATTTAACACTGAAAATTTTCAACTATTAAGGTACGAAATCCCTGAGGATAGGGGTTTTAAAGAATTCTTCCCACGTGGTCCCAGCGTGTCGGAAAAGGCGAGTAAAATCAAGGGAAGGGTGCAGGAGGCGGCAAAAACCTCCCACCTGTGCGTAACTTTTCACAAACAGGGACGGTCAGAGAAGGGGGATAGTGGGGGCTTTCTAGTGACGGATCAGGTTTAGGTGTCTGAATGTGGGTGGATGTGGTCAGGATGATAAGAAGGGAGAGATTGGTTCTCTGTTTCATGAAGGAGGCTTGGAGATCCTGGCCTTCAGTAAAACAAAGCTGAAGGGTAGGATGTAGAGTAGTTTGGGAATGTTCGGGGTGTAAAGTCCAGGGTTGGGGAGAGGGTAAAGGCAAGAGAGGGGTTGCGCTTCTGGTACGTGATGGGCTATGGGAATGTGTGAAAGAGTGTAAGGAAGTGAGTTCAAAACTGGTGTGGGTTAGAATGAAAGTGGGCCAAGAGAGATAGGTGATTGTTAGTGTGTATGGATCTGGGTGTGAGAAGAGTGAAAAGATACGGAATGCGTTCTGGGACGAACTGGGTGAATGTTTGAGTAGTTTTGATGCGCGGAACCGAGTTGTCGTGCAGGGGCCTTGAATGGA
This sequence comes from Bathynomus jamesi, assembly GCA_023014485.1. Classification (NCBI taxonomy): domain Eukaryota; kingdom Metazoa; phylum Arthropoda; class Malacostraca; order Isopoda; family Cirolanidae; genus Bathynomus; species Bathynomus jamesi. Next base: position 6,752 of record JAJOZX010013928.1, on the reverse strand, counting down.
GAATGGGGGGATGTGCCAATTCCGGGTATAGTTGGTGGGCATGGGGTACCTGGTGTGAATGGAAGTGGAAAGGTTAGTTGAGTTTTGTGCTGAAAGAGAATTGACGATTGGGAATACATGGTTTCGTAAAAGAGATATACATAAGTACACGTGGGTGAGTGGTGTCCGAGGTGATAGGGAACTAATGGATTATGTGTTGAGGACGAGATCTGCTAAGGGGAGGTTGTTAGAAGTGAATGTGTTGAGAGGATTGGCAGGTGGAATGTCTGACCCTTTCTTGGTGGAGGTGAAAGTGAAGGTTTGTGGTGGGCGTGGAGTAAGAGGGGTTAGTGTGCCTGTGAGAGAGGTAATGAAAGTGAGTTAAATGAGGAAAAGGGATTGTGAACGGATATATCAGGAGAGAGTGAATGAGGAATGGTGCAGGGTGGGAGAGGGTGAAAGAGGAGATGTGGAAGAGGAGTGGCAGATATTTAGTGAAGCGGTGCTAAAATGTACGACTGAAGTGTGTGGTGTACGGAAGATTGGAGTTGGACATAAACGACGGGGTAGTGAATGGTGGAATGTGGAGGCTGAAATGTTGGTGAAGCAAAAGAGGCACGTATATACTCGGTACGTGTGGGTGATTGGGAAGAGTATAAGAGGAAGAAACAAGAAGTAAAGAGAAAAGTGCGAGAGGTGAAAGAGAAAGCAAATAAGATATAGGGTATGAGAGTGTCAAAAAATTTCAGGGAAAATAAGATGTTTTGGAGAGAAGTGAATAGTGTGAGGAAAGTGAGAGGGCAGATGAGCATGACTGTTAAAAGTCGATGGGGAAGTGAAGAGATAGAGAAAATGTGAAGACAAGGTGGAGTGAGTATTTTCAGGGACTATTGAACGTGTCAGAAGATAGGGAAGCAGATGTGATATGTTTGGGAAGAGAGGGGGTTGAGAGTATGAGAGCTGTGACGAATGGGTTGGTCCGTAAGTGGAGGCACTCGGCAGGATGAAAGGTGGAAAGCGGTAGGTAGAACTCCTGAAAAAAGCGACGAATGTAGTGTTGATTGGTTCGTGCGTCGGTTTAATGTGTGTATGGACAGACGTGAGCCGCCTCAGGATTTGCGGAGTGCATGTATCGTCCCCCTGTATAAAGTCAGGGGGAACAAAAATGTATGCTAGAATTATAGAGGAATTAGTCTGTTGAGTGTGCCAGGTAAGGCGTGTGGGAGAGTGGTTATTGAAAGGGTGGTGGCATGCACGGAGCAACAGATTGGGGAGGAGAAAGGGGGCTTTAGAAGAGGTAGAGGATGTGTGGGAGCAGGTGTTTAGGTTGAAAATGTTATGTAAGAAATACTTGAAGAAAGAAAGGGATTTATATGTGGCGTTCATGGATCTTGAAAAAGCGTATGATAGGGTTGACAGAAAAGCATTGTGACAAGTGCTGCAGCTGTATGGGGTGCATGGATCGTTGTTGAATACGGTGAAAAGTTTTTACCGAGAGAGTAGAGCATGCGTGCTTGTGGGAAGAGAGGAGGGTGAGTGGTTTCCGATGAAAGTGGGTCTACGGCAGGGTTATGTGATGTCTCCATGGTTGGTTAATGTGTTTATAAACGGGGTGATGAAAGAAGTGACTGTAAGGGTCATGTGGAGGGAAGTGGGGGTGAAGCACGTTGCGGGGGGAGGTTCTTGGGAAGTGAAGCAGTTATTTTATGTGGATGATACGGCTCTGGTGACGGACTCAAGAGAAAAGCTAGAGAGACTGGTATCTGAGTTCGGGAAGGTGTGTGAAAGAAGAGTGCTAAGAGTAAATGGGAATAAGAGTACTGGGTGTCCTAAGAAGTGTTTGGAAGGAGAGATCAGTGTCTATGGGTGCGAAGATGGGTATGTATGAAGGTATTGTAGTGCCAACAGTGTTGTATGGCTGTGAAGCTTGGGTGGCGAATGCGAAGGAAAGGAAAAGGGTGGATGTACTGGAAATGAAATGCATGAGGACGATCTGTGGGTGTTAGGCGGATTCATCATATAAGAAACACTGTTATCTGTGAGAGGTGTGGAAGTCGAAGGAGTCTTGTGGAGAGAGCAGATGAGAGGATGTTAAAATGGTTTGGGCATGTGGAAAGAATGATGAGGAGAGAATGGTAAAGAGGATTTACGTGTCGGAGACGGAGGGGGAAATGGGTAGGGGTAGACCGAGGAGGGGATGGAAAGATGGGATGAAGGAATCTTTGGGTCAGCGGGGCTTGGACGTCTGTAAGGGTAAAAGACGCGCGCTGGATAGAAAATAGTGGAGCGATGTGGTATATGAGGGGCGACGGGCCGGAAATGTGCCTCCTCAGTGTGTATGAAGCGGTCTGGGTAAACGGCGAGTATTCTACGGGGCTTGGCTGTGGATAATGTTGCCCTGAGGCAGGCGCATTATTGTCATGACAGCTCATGAAGTGAATGTGAACGATTGAGGTGCTTCCTGCCTGCACCTGACGCAACCTCACTCAGATGGGAAGGGCGTTTGGGCATAAAAAAAGAAGGAAGGACCTAAAATCCATAGAATACTACCCTAAATGGACAGGAAATTCAGAGGAATTCTAAACCAAAAGATTTAGGTGTTGTAATGACTGATGACGCGAAATTTCAAATACAAAATAATAGCAGTAAACAGAGCAACAACAATAACTGGACAGATACTGAGAACCTTTAAAAGAAGGGATAAGAATTTAAAGCTTCCTCTGTTGAAAACAATGATCATACCCAAGTTGAAATATTGCTCGGTCTTAACATTCCCATATAAAAAAGAAGAATTAGTCAACTAGAAGGGGTTCAGAGAAGCTTCATAGCCAAAATCAATGGATGCAAAGAAATAAATTACTGGGAAAGGTTACGTGAATTAAACTTATATCCACTGGAAAGAAGAAGAGACAGGTACACCATTCTTTACACTAGGAAAATAATGGAGGAACTAACTCCTAATTTTACTTTGAACCCTATAAGCACTCAAACAACAGTGGAAAGTAGAAAAGGAAGAATGTGTCGTGTTCCCAAATTAAAGGCTAGAGGGAACATCCTCAAACCTGAAAGAAAATAGTTTTGCTGTGAGAGGACAAAGACAACTGAACAGCTGCCCAAGACACTAGGGAACACGAGTAGTTCGCTGTGGATATCTTCAAAAGAAGCCCACACGCCTTGCTCAGAACAATTCCAGATGAGCTGGGCGTACCTGGCTATGTGATGTGGAGAGCGCAAGAAAACAACTCTTTACTTCACCAGGCCAAACAAGAGGAGGGCAAAAGCTTGACCTCCTCCGTGGAATGAAAAATCATCACACGCAACATTTGAAAGGTTGAAAGTTTGAAATTTATATAATTTTTTTATGCAGGAATGAGGGGCCAAGGGCGAATGCTCGCAAAAAAAGAAGAAAAAGAGCCAAAATCAAGGTCCTGGGTTTTCGAGATGCTTAGACACTGCGTTTGAGAGATTCGAGTGGAAGACAGAGGGAAAGATGGATTGAGAAAGATTGGTCCAGAGTTCACCGGTTGAGTAGATGAAAGATTGAAAATAGCGATTAACCGTTGCGGTTGAGAGTTGGACAGAAAAGGTTGTGATGAGAAGGCAGATGGAGGAACTGAGTTTTTGAGACATTGAAAGCCACAGAGTTTTTTCTGCCACAATCAGAGATGGCAGAAAGATGAGAGGTCAGGTGTACCATAGAACAAGGAACAAGGAACCCTTCTGGCAAAATTAAATCCACTATAGTCCGAATAAGTAATGGTAAATGACAAACACTACACTGTAGTTTTTTTTTTCTTTTTCATGATGTTAGCCCAACGTGGGCAACGGGTCACTCGCAAAGAGGTCCCAAAAATATAGCTTCCCTACCAGCTATCTGCAAAGCATACAGGATCCAGCTTTGGGACAGGATCTAGGGTTTAAAGCAGCCTAGCCCCGCTACATTTGGAACCTCAATATAGGCGAAAGACTCGTTGCATTCACATCAGATTGAATACATCAAAGGAAAAGGGGTAACTATTACATTTTTAGCCAAAAACCAAAACTTAAACCTCAACTGGCAGAATTGAGCGTCCACTTTTCAAGGCACATAACATGTCCGTTTCATGATGGGAGTGAATGGGAGTGGATTCAACTTTCCCAGAAGAGGTCCTTGTTCCATGCACAGTCTGTATGTATCATAAAAAACCTCAGGGAACCATTCTGAGTTCACTCCCATCATGAAACGGACATGTTATGTGCCTTGAAAAGTGGACCCTATTCGGACTATACTGGATTTAATTTTCCCATGCACGGTCTGTATGTATCATATATATATATATATATATATATATATATATATATATATATATATATATATATATATATATATATTAATGATCACTATGACTACAAAAAATAATTTTTTGGCAAACTATTAAACTTAAAAACGAAAAAGTGATTTATTCCTGCTATATACGGGACGGTATAATACAGTTCTGCCCGTAAGGACGAAAAATATCGATTCGTTCTCAAAATGACTCCGACAGCTTTCGGCAGCACCTACATATAGAATTGCCTTCGACATAACCCACTTGTTAAATAAACCTATCTTAAAATTTTATGATCCTTATGATCTTATAATTCTGCTATTCCTCACAGTCGTTCAAATTTTGTAATTGCTAAATTTAAGATTTTATAATAATATAATTTTTAATTTTCAATTTAAATTTAAATTTTACGTTTTTATAATACTATAACTTTTGAACTTAAAATTTTATAATCCTTATTATCTTATAATTTTTCTATTCTCATCGTCCTTCAAATTCTATAATCGATAATTTTGAGATTTTATAATGATATAAATTTTAATTTTTAACTTTAAGTTTCAATTATTCTATAATTTTGTAACTTTCTACTCTATAGTCTCACCGTAGTTGCATATTTAATATCAGGTTCTTCGTTCTTGCTTTAATTTCAACCGTTTTTTATTTTTATTTTATCTTATTTCATATATACAGTGTATATGTATGTAAATGTATGTATATCCGACAAAAATGTGAAAATCTATCCAATTCTAATTCTTCTCGCTCTTTCTGGCATCTAGCTAAGAACCTCTTCAACAACTTTACTTCCTCTTCTTTCCCTCCTCTTTTCCATTCTGACGGCACAGTTGCCGTCTCTTCTCCTGACAAAGCTGAACTGTTCGCTCAAACTTTCGTTCACAATTCAACCCTGGACGATTCTGGTGCTGTTCCTCCATTCAGTGGCGGATTATCACAAAGGCTATTGAGGCTGAAGCCTCAGGCTCCCGTGCTTGAGGGGCCCCCCAATCAACTGAGTTTCGATGATATAATTCGAGATTTCGCAAACTTCTTTGATTAAATATGACAGAGTACACAAACTGACAAATTCCCTGTTTTATTTTGTTTTATAGGCCCTAAAGTAAAGTTTGTTTAATAATGTTTGGTTTTGGCAAACGACAAAATACCGTGTTAAGGTTCTTTTGAGTTTGTTTCTCAATTAGCCTTAGCACCGTACATACAATTCGTGTAAATGTACTATGTACTGTACATGTACATGTATTGTCAATAAAAAGCTATAGAAAAGGGCCCCCATATTCTTCATTGCCCCCAGGGCCCCGAGGTGTCTTAATCCGGCTCTGCCTCCATCTCCTGCCCCCTCTGACTTTATTATGTCAGAAATTAGAATCTCTTCTAAAGGTGTTTTTTTTGCCTTATCTGGGCTCAACTCTAGGAAGGCGTTTGGTCCTGATGCTGGCCCTCCTGTTGTTCTTAAAAACTGTGCTTCTGTGCTGACACCCTACCGATGCAAACTCTTTCGTCTTTGTCTCTCATCTGGTACTTTTTCCTTCCTGCTGGAAGTTCGCTTTCATTCAGCCTTCCCCAAGATGCGTGACCGCTCTCAACCCTCCACCTATCGTCCAATTGCTTTAATTTCTTGAGTTTCCAAAGTTTTTGAATCTATCGTTAATTGGAAGATTCTCAAACACTTTCCTTCTCACAATCTTCTTTCAGATCGTCAGTATGGATTCCACAAGGGACGTTCTACTGGCGATCTTCTTGCATATCTCTCTGACTCTTCGTCATCCTCTTTTCGGGATTTCGGTGAAACGTTTGCTATTGTGCTAGACATATCGAAAGCTTTTGATAGAGTCTGGCACGAATCTTTAATCTCCAAATTGCCGTCCTTCGGTTTATACCCTTCTATCTGTGACTTCATCTCTAATTTCCTTTCTGGCCGATCTATAGCTGCAGTTGTAGATGGCCACTGGTCTTCTCCTAAAGCTGTTAACAGTGATGTTCCCCAGGTTCTGTCTGTCACCCACTCTTTTCCTTTTACTTATTAATGATCTTTTAATTCGCACTTCCTGTCCTATTCACTCTTATGCCATGATTCCACTCTTCATTTCTCCACCCACTTTTCCAAAGGGTCCCTCAGAGCAGTCGCTTCTAAGAGGTTAGTTATGCTGTAACGGCTCCGCAGTTTCTTTACCCCCACTAATTTGCTGTCTCTGTACAGGGGTCTTGTTCGCCCCTGTATGGAGTATGCTTCTCATGTGTTTGGTGGTTCAACCCACACAGCCGTACTTGACCGGGTGGAATCAAAGGCTTTTCGTCTTATCATTTCCCCACCTCTTACTGATTGCCTTCAATCTCTCTCTCTTCGCCGCACTGTTGCTTCACTATCTCTTCACTATCGCTATCATAACGGGCATTGCTCTTCTGAACTCTCTAACTGTATGCCTCTTCCTTTAAGGAGAGCACGCAGTACCA